>VDFB02076638.1:15629-161144 GCA_007258455.2 Sequoia sempervirens | reverse complement strand
CCATTCGTTCACTCTCTAATTGATTCACTTAATCAATCAAGGAATTATCAAGCAATTAATTGATTTTGTGTTGAAGCACTTTGGAGCCATTACTTGCATATCTTTAGATTTCTACATGAAGGGTTTGGTGAGTTTTAGAATTACATATTGTTCATTCATCATTCTCTTTTCATTGTCAATGGTTTAATTACCAAACCAGGGTTTGACCAAGGAAAACCCCTATTTTCTAACCCTTAACCTTTTTCCCCCTCCTTGCATGTGTGTTTTGTAGGTCTTGTATGCAGATTTTTAAAAGATAATGGTGTTTAAAGGTGCCAAAAATTCATCAAATTCATTCAAATTCAACAAAACCCTAAGAGAATCTTGGAGATCACCTACAAACCATATTCTGCAGATTTAGATATGAAAACTTGCTAGGAGCAGAAGTTCAGACCGAGAGCTACAAATTGCATCTTTGAAATTCTTGAAAGCTTTAGGTGGGCTAAGTTTCCATCAGTGGTGAATTAGTCCCACTACCAAGCCTGGAAAGTCTTTTCTATAGTTTTGGATACCCTTTTGGTTGAAACCTGTTCTGGCAAAATTTCCCCGAAACAGGACTAAGTTGCCCATCTTGGTGTAAGTGTCCTAGTTGGCTTGAATAGTGAATTTTGTATGATTCCAAACCCTCTCCGCATTACATTCTAGTCTCTAGGTGTACCTCTCCAGTCTCATTAAGTTCTGTTACAGTTTACTTAAATTTTGGTTCATTTTTCATATCACACTGTGTTTTCAAAAATCTTGCATTTCATTAGTTTTACATTAATAATCAATATCTTTCATTAGTTTATTGCATTTATGACATTACATTTAGTCATATTTCATCCATATTTGCATTATTATTCAGTGGAGGCATTTCAATTTTTGGCATACCTCTCTCCTTTTAGGTGAAAAACTCTAGAAGTGTTAGAGAGCCTTGTGGTGCCGAAATCTTTGTCCAAAATTTTATTTTTATTTTTTCTGATTGCACAAAATAATGACCTTGGATGAGAAATTGAGGATAGTTACACGCAAATATTCTAGATGCAACAAAAACAAGAATCATAGTGCTTCGAGTCTACTTTCCAAACTACTTTTTTTTAAATGATAGAGATTAAGGGGTTCAAAAAAAGGAGCCACAAAAATTGGTCTTGTTTCTCTCAAAAAACATAACATAATGTTTGTTGTGGCTCCCTCACAAGGTTAACTTTTTTTGGTATTTTTAAAATCACTTTGGTGAGAAATTAGCTAATAGCATGTGGTTTATGACTAATTTTTCTGATATTTTTTAATGAAAATATGACTTCTACTAATTTTCAAAATGGACACATCTTGAAAAGAAAAAAATTGGTTGTGGCACTCCTATAATATTTGAAAACTAATCAAAAATCATTCTTTTTTAATATGTGTAGAATAGAGTCTAGTTTAAAAAAATGTAATTTATTTGAAATTTTAATGAATGGTTAAAAAATGAAGTTAAAAATGCCAAACATTGGTTTTTGATAAAAAATGAACACACAAACAAAAGAAATTAAATATGAAAGCCTTAACATAGTCAAAATGTGAAAAAAATTACATCGTTAAATTGCTAAGAGAGATCCTAACATTACCCAGGTGTTTTATTTACTTGACCTTGAAACATGTGCAAACTTGATGGTTGCCACAAACAAGATTATGTGAAATTTTGTAGAATATGAAAAAACAAGTCTTTGAACATTGGGAAGGCACTCCAAGCCTTTGGGTTGGAAATCCAAAGCAAATCAAAGCCAAAGGCTTGGAGATTCCAAAAGAAAGATAAAATGTGAGCACATTATAATTCACTCACATTATTTGAATGCATTGACAAAATGTGAGTGTGTTAGAATGAGCTTGCATTTTGGTCTACGTTGAAAGTTTTTTTCTTATCTTTTTTTCTCTTTCTTCTTCATGTTATCTTTCAGGGAAATTGAATAAACATTTGACATTTACTTATGGATATTTACTTTATTATACTTTAAGTTATATTTCAGGTATATAGTTTTGGGATGTTTGAGAGTGGTCTCAAATCTCTAGGAGTTATAATGCATATTCTTGTTTTTGGAAGATCTTACAAATTTTTAGAAAGCCAAATTTCAGTAATCAAGAGGTCAAATTTTACTAATTAGAAAGTTTTATTATTTCCCCCCTCTCTCTCTCACTCATTGTGTATCCTTGAAATGAAGAAAATTATGGACTTTTCTAGGGATTAAGACCTAGAATGACAATCTTCACTCACTTTCATTCAAGAAAAAAACCTTGAGATCTCAATGCAAAGGAGAGAGAGATCTTGCAAGAGGGTTGTCCTAGGGGCTAAATATAAACTAATGAGGGGCTCACCACCAAGTAAGAACTTGGAAATACTAATGCAATGCAAGTTGAAATGTAAGATGTAATGCAAAACCCTAGTTTAATGCAAGCCTTAACTAAATGACATAAAAAATGTATATGAAATAGAAAAAAAAACTATAAGATGAATTTCGTGGACTTGGGAATCTGAAGCATACTTGGATCAACTCAAAAATACTAAAAAACTGATCTTTTGACCTACTAGGACTCATTTGCCATTCTGGGAAAATTAGTCCTAGATCTAGATTTCTACACAAGAGTTGGTTTTGGGGAAAAGGGTATTTGAATCTACAATAAGTTTTGGAAATCACTTGTAGTTGGAATCATTCACCACTTCTGGTGAATCAATCCCATTCCACTTTTTTGGGAATTCAAGATTCATATCTATGCTCCAATCTCTGCCCTTCCCTTCCAAACTGATTTTTGGATTTGAATATAAGAAAATACCCAAAAAATAGAATATAGACTTGATTTTCTTATGGGGGTGCACCGTAGAAAAATGGACCCTTGTCATTTTCATGGTCTTTTAGGCCTTGCTTCATGATGTTTGGTCTATCTTGCTTCAATTTTATATTGTAACATGGCTTGAACATGCATATTTAGGTACTAAAATTCAAATAATGACATCTTGTGAATGTGTTGTGAAGTGTTGTAAAATACTTCTACACTCTTCTAGACTCTATTCATTACAATTTACCTAAAAAATCACCTTTTCATCACTAAACAAGTCCTATTTTGAAGTATTGTAAATAATTGTAACAATATTTCACACTTTTCGAGGCATAACTTCACAATTCACCCCTTTCTTATGCTTTATTTGACCCCTTTATGCCATTATATGGTTTAATTAAGTGCATTTTTGAATGTAAGCCCAAAAAACAACATTAAATACAAGATAATTCCCGACATCCATTTTTTAGGTCCTACATGGGACCCATTCGCCATGGGTGGTGAATGAGTCCCCCTTGGCTCCAAATTCAAAAAAATTCAAAATTCCTTTTAGGTTTTTATTCAAAATCACTCGATGTCGACTTGCGATGAGGTATGAACGGGTTACTAAGGCATGGGATTGTATAAATAAGTGATTTTCATGTCATTTTACAATCCTCCAACATTCACACATCATATTCAAGCAATCTTAAGTATTAAAGCATCTTACAACATTAAATCAAGCATTATTCAAGCATTTTGGAGCATCCATTGAAACGAATTTAGATTTTCATCAACAAGGGTTTGGTAAGTTGATAAAATTTGCATGTTGTTAGTTTATCATTCTCTTGGATTTCATTATTTTATTAAAGGTTTGATTACCAAAGTGGCGTTTGACCAAGGAAAACCCCTATTTGCTAACCCTCAACCAATTTTTCCCTCTTGCACATGTGTTTGCAGACCTAGGTATGTAGATTTAACAAGAATTTAGATGATTGAAGATTGGTTAACAAGTCAACTAGGTGCTTCAAGTCAAAACAACTCTATTTCAAGCTTGGAGAAGGTTTTTTGTCCATTTCCTATAGAATTTACTTCAGCAACCCGACAAGCAGACATTTCTAGATCTGGTGTTGCAAAGTTGTCTCTTGATTTCTCATAATTTTGGGAGATCACTGATTTTCCACCAGTGGTGAATGAATCCCACCTTAAGATTGAAAATATAGATTTTGTTAGATTGTGGATCCCGACAGTTAGAAACTTGCTTCCGATAGTTTTTCACCAGTAGCAGGACTAATTCACCACCCTTGGTGAATGAGTCCCATTGTTGATTTTTAGTAATCTCAGACAACATTCAGACCATTCCAGATTCCTAAAATATTTGTGAGGTACACTCTGATTCAACCTTTCTCTTTCTATTTTGTATTTCATCCATTCATAGTTCATTGTTTCCTTATCACAATGTGTTTTCCAACATAGTTTAAATCTTAGGTTTGCATTTTTGATTTCATTTCAATATTGAATCATAGATTACACTTGCATTAACATTCAATTAGGGTATTGTTTTGTTTCATTTTAGGACTTCTTACGTTGCAATAGTGAAAGCTTTGTTTAAATTTCATTTTTGCACTACATATTGTTGAAAAAACTAAAAAATTGCATTCTGCATCCTTAATTGCATTCTATAGAGCATTAAAATCATTTTAAATTTTTTGAAAAGGACAAAAAAATATCATACTGGGACTCATTTGCTAGCCTGGGTGAATCAGTCCCTTTGCACTTTTAAAACAACATTTTTGGCATTTTTGTGACATTTTCTTGCATTTTTGTTTTATGTAGTTACTTCTCTATTACAATTAGTAGAATTTATGTTATTTGCATTTAGAACTCCTTGATTACTATGCATTTGCATTCATCCTATCTTTTTTGGTACTTGTATGAGTGTTTGGTGCCCCATTGAGAATACTTTAGTGAGGTGAAGTTCTAGACTCATGGCTTCCTGTGATAGCAGTTTTGTTGTGGACCTTGGGATCTTAAGAGCTCCTACTCCTAGTATGGACAATGGTGCATTAGGCATGAACAATACCACTTCTATACCTTCACCTTTCCATCCAATGAATGTTGACACCCAAAACAAATCCCTCCTACAAGAAAAGGTCATTAATATTCATGAGGATTTTGCACATTTACAACAAGACCTATCCCTTGAAAATATTTCCACCACTGACATACCCACAATTGAAAACCTTCATTGTTTGATTGAGAGTGATGATGGTTTGTAAGTTATGAAGAGAATTGTTGAGATTTACAATAAACATGCCTCTTCTAATACCCAATCCACAAACATTCCTATAAGCCAAGGAGGACCTCAAGTTCCCCCCCTTCAACGATAACATCCATTCCAACTTATACCAATCCACAAGTCACCACAACTATGCACTAGGTTAGTTATGTGGCTCCTTTCCCAATTCCAACTAGCATTTCTAGTTCTCTTGTGGCATTGCAAGTCCCCTCCACCACCTTTACCCACCTTAGTATTCCTTTCACTTCCCCTAACATCACCTACACTCCATCAGAAATTTCCCTTATACCTAAAACTACTTAGCCTGATCCTATTCTTACACAACTCCTTAACACTATTTCCTCCATGCAACACAGACTTTCCACCATTAGCCAAGGTCAAACCGCTCCACCCACATATCATGTCCATAGTAGAACCTTATCCTTAGAAATCTTATGTACCCCAATGCCACAAGGAATAGAAATTCCTTAGTTCGAGAAATATGGAGGTAAAGGAAACCCTATCAAGGGTATGTGCAGGATCATCATGGAAAAAATAGACCCTTAAGTGGCAAAAAATTTAGAAAAATTAGAGTTAGGCAACTTAACGTAAAAATTTGAATAAGTTATCTATATTAGTTGAAAAATATGTAAGAATAGAATCTGTAGCAAATTGAATGTAGTTTCTAAACTACAAGGTTTATTTAAAAAAATAAAAAATCAATTTGGTGAAAATTTGAAATTTCAATGCAGTAGTACTTAAATTTCAGGGAAAAAATAAGTAGGTGTCCATTTCACCACCCTAATGCCAATAAAATGATCATATTTTTTTGTAATATTTTAGATATAAGTAGAGGACTCATTTCCTGATGTGATGCATATTTTTTTGTAATTTTTTTCCAAGTAAATAATTAATTATGAATTTTTTATTACAACTTTTAAAAAATATAAAAACTCATATGTTTGACCTCCTTAACTTGGTCAAAACTTCATGAAATTTAATTTTTCTTTTTTAATCCTATAGTATGCGAAGCATAGAATGTGACACATTTTTTAGATTCAAAAAATGTGATACCGTTTGAAAGCTATAGATGTTTTTCAATTAGCCTATCAATTAGGACTTTAGTTGTAATTCAAATAGAAAATGAATAATAATTATTTATTAAATTGAAAGAAAAGCATAATTTATATTGGTGGAAAGATGAATATCTCCTTTAAAAACCCTTTTCGTTTCATCAAATTTGGGTAAAAAACAAGTCGTCAACCACATACCCCACACATACGCATCATATCGCCACTTTTTGGCCCATCATGATCTTGCACATACCCTCAACCATGCTAGTGCTTATACAACTTTATGTAGTGATTTTGTTCTTGATGATAAACTTTTAGCCAAAAATTTTCCAAGGACCTTGAAAGATACTGTATTAGAGTGGTTTTCCAACTTTCCCAATCATTCCATTCACTCCAATGAATTGGCAGATGCTTTCATAAGTCAATTTCAAGTTCACATGACACCTAAAAAGGAAATAGAAAAGCTCATGAGATGTAGATAAAACAAGGATGAAAAAATAACTAATTTTATCTCACGATACCAATCTTTGTATGATCAAATTGATGTCAAGATTCCTGATGCACATCTACAGAAGATGTTTATCAAAAACATGTACACAAACCTTTAGGATAAATTAACTATGATGAAATTACCTTCATTTATGCATTTATTTACAACCTTGTGTGAATACCATAACTTTGTTTCAAGTCATGATTCACAATCCACTTCTAACTGAGCTGAAAAGCCTGAACACAACAATCAAACCAACAATCATAAATTTCACAAACCAAATAGAGGATTTTTACAGTTCAATCTATGTCGTCAACCACAACCACAAACAACTCAACTAGTTCCAAATTAAGTGGCAGCTATTAAAGCAATGGTGTGTTATACCTATGGGGACCCAAAAAGACAATTTACTCCCTTACCTGATACCCTCCATAATACAATGAACCAATTACTTCAACAACATATGATCACTCTACCACCTATTAAACCACTTGATCCAAACCAACCATTACCACCCACCTTCAATCCTAATGCTTATTTCCATTTTCATGGCCAAAATGGACATGACACTAAACATTGCAAGTGTCTAAAACATTTAGTTCAAGACCTCATTGATTCAGGCCATTTGTCCATTGCGGCTATTAATGATCAAGGCTATAAGTCTGTTGTACCCCTAACCAGAATTTACAAAGTTTCACCAACCCTATGCCTAAACACATTATATCATTTTTCAAGGCTAGTGAACCTTCAAACATTGATGTAATGAATTTTTATACAAATAGTGAACAACATGATAAAAATCCAACTATTACCCAAGTTACTCCTATGGATAAACTTGTGGGTGCAATAGACATTATCCCTCGTAAGGGCCAAAACAATAAATCTCTTGATATCACTTTTTCTATTAAAGACATACTTCAAAAGCTCCCTGATGGTCCTCTTTACATAGCCGACAAACTCTATGATAAGCCCACCAATGGGATATTAATAGATCCCACTTGTGGTGAGAATGTGATCACAAAAGAGTTTTTAATATTACACAATCTCTATCAAGATGATTATAATAAATTGATAGCATGGATTAAGACACATACTAGTTTTGTATGCCCTATGATCCGATCGATTATTCTCCCATTACAAGTAGGACCCAAAACTTGGGATGTAAAATTTTCAATTATTCCACAATCAAATCAATTTCATTTGAGGCTAGGCCGCCCTTGGCTTTGCTCAATGAAAGTGGTCCCATCAGTGGTTCACAAGTGTTTGAAGTTTCCACATGGCAATGAAATATTTACCATACACCATAGTGGCTTTAATCCCTTATCCTCTAAAGGTATTTTTTCCATAGAAGCCTTGTGGCATGAACCTATGGAACCCATCACCCCTCAAAAGGACTTTCTTTTCATAACCTATCAAAAGTTCAAAGCAAATGTATAGCCAAATTATCTCTTTGTAACATGTCCCCATCCACTCCCACTCCTCCTATCATAGATGAAACCATGCTTCAACATAAGTTTGATATTGAAAAAACCATATAACCACCTAAACAACCACCCTTAGACACTTCCCCACCATCGTTTAAATGACTAGGGAAAAATGAAACAACTCTTGTCATGCCTCCTCACAAAACAAGTGTATAAAGACAAAGAGAAAGTGATTGATCCATCCTATTTGATTTATTCTATTCTTCCCTCTTTGGAAGTAGATGAACCTATAATGAATCAATCCCCTCTTACACCTCGAAAACTTCAAAACAAAATTAATCAAAATTGTGGTGCGAGGGAACGTAGGCTTCATCGTCATCTCCTTGCTCGCTAGTCTCGCATAGAAGAAAATAAAGAAAATCAACCTCCGCCTTTGAAAAAAGTAATTTATGACCACCCTCCTTCTCCTAACCCACCACAAGATATCCAATACAACCTTCATAACAAACTGAACCAATCCAATAGCCACAACTTTTGATACATCCTTCCTTGGAAATCACCCTTTGTCCTCCCATTATCATCAATCTTGATGATGATGATGATGAGGAGATTTCCAAAATAGATGAAGAAGTGCATAATGATTTAAACTCTTTATTTTCATCTACAATGAGCTTAAATGATAAATCCTCTCCACCAAGTGAAGAACCTGGTATGACTCCTAGTTCATTGCTTGCAATTCTTCCTTTGGATAGTCAACTGCCCTTGCACTACACTGAACATGATTGGGAGGTGGATGACTTGTTAGATGGTTGAATTGCATTCGCCTAGACTAGCCTTTTTTCATTTCCCTTATCCTTTTTTCATTTTGATGTGTGTATCATGTTCCCCCATAATGTGTGTTTAATGTTTTCTTCTCTTTCTATACTTCTTCTATTTGTTTCTCTATTCTTCTATATGTCATATATCTTTTCTTTTTTATTTTGTGTTTTCCTTTTGGAGATTATGAAAAGCATTGAGACACCCTATGTCTCTTCCATGTTGACCCAAAAGGTCCTTGTCCTTTTTTCTTTTTTTTTTGTGTTTTCCTTTTGGGGATGATGCAAGGAATTGAGACCGCAATGTCTCCTTCATGTTGACCCAAAAGCTTTTTCATTTTCTTTCACCTTTTCCATTTTCATTCTTTTCACTTGTGTTTTCCTTTCGAGGATGATGCAAAGTGTTGAGATGCCCTATGTCTCTTCCATGTTGACCTAATTGGTCCCTTTTCCTTTTTGTCTTTTTTCTTGTGCTTTCCTTTTGGGGATGATTCAAGGCATTGTGACAACAATGTCTCCTTCATGTTGACCCAAAATATTTTTCATTTTCTTTCTTTTCGCTTGTGTTTTATTTTTGGGGACGACACAAAGCATTGAGACTGCAAAGTCTCTTCCATGTTGACCCAAAACAAAATTTCTTTTTCTTTTTTTTTTCACTCTCTTTGTGTCATTCTTTCAGTTCTATGTGCTTTGGGAAATGATGATAGTTTCAAGCTCTTTCATAAAAACATTGTAGTAATGAACATATTGACCCCAAATTAATAGATCCCTTATGTGTTTGGTGTGTTCTTTTCTGGGGGGAAACTCCCTTTATTTTTCTTTCATTTTCGTTGACATGATGCAGCCTAACTTAGAAACATATGACTTGGCATAGGGTTTTCTGAGTTGGCTCTCATGTCTTTTTTTTCATTTTTTCATTTTCTTTCCTTCGCTACTTTAAATTAATTGCTCACAGAATGGTGTGTACCAATTCCTTTAAAGTGGGGGGCATGCATTACCATAATTCATTTTCATTCTTGGTTCCTAGTGTATCCTTGTCTTTTATATGATGCATTTGTCACTTTGTGGATGACATTGGGCATGATGTTCTTCATAAGTGTGATCTATCTTAGCATATTACATTCCTCTTGGTGGCTTGATGCGATGCACTGCATCCCCTAAGTTGTGAATATACTATTCTTTGATTGGTCCTCTCTTGGAGGAATTACACACAATATTACCTAAGTGGCTAACCTTGCATGAACTTAACAAGACTCTTTTGAACATCTTTTATATTTTACATTTTTACATTTTTACAATTTTTTTACATTTTGCATTTTTACCACCTTGCATAATGCAACTTGCATGCCTGTGGTACATTTGTTTTTGTTCATGAGTTCTAAGAATATGAAGCTTGCTTGTCTCATGAAGCATGAACTAAATTTTTTCCTTGTGGCACCTTGTTAAAGTTATCAGGAGGCATAACTTTGATATGGTTGAGCGGGAAGCTCATCTAGCGGTATGACCTTTCCCCATAGCCACCTTTGTTTTTGTGTGTGCATGCCAACTAGCGTATGTATATCTTCTTTTGGGATTTCTCACCCTGGGGACAACTAGAAGTTCTGTGGCCCCAGAATGAGTATATTTGGGCCTTCTCACACGGTGGACTGCCATGTGTTCTGTCACCCCAGGGTGAGTATGCATTCTCTTTTTCTCACAATCGACCTAGATCTAATCCACAACTAGTTGGACAAATGATCAGAGCTTCATCCAATTCTTTCTCTCACTTGTGTGTTCCTTTGTTCTTATGCTTAGTTTTCCATGGAATCTTCATCCTGGGGGCTTGATCATCCCTCTTGACCATTTTTATTCCATCTTGTTAATTTGTAAGTGCATTTGAACCCTCCTCTCAATGTTCATGGCTAGTTTAGTGTGAGTTTGAAGAAAGTTCATCCTCTCACTAAAGTGGGGGCTAAATGCACCATAGGAAAATGGAACCTTGTCATTTTAATGGTCTTTTAGGCCTTGCTTCATAATGTTTGGTCTATTTTTTCTTTGATTTTATATTGTAACATGGCTTGAACATGCATATTTAGGTACTAAAATTCAAATAATGACATCTTGTGAAGGCGTTGTGAAGTGTTGTAAAACATTTCTACACTCTTCTAGACTCTAATAATTACAATTTACCTAAAAATCACCTTTTTATCACTAAACAAGTCCTATTTTGAAGTGTTGTAAAGTCTTGTAATAATATTTCATGCTTTTCTAGGCATAAATTCACCATTCACCCCTTTCTTATGCTTTATTTGACTCCTTTATGCCCTTATATGCTTTAGTTAAGTGCATTTTTGAATGTAAGCCCGACAAACAACATTAAATAAAAGATAATTCCCAACACCCATTTTTAGCTCCTAGGTTGCACCCATTCACCATGGGTGGAAAATGACTCCCCCTTGGCTCCAAGTTCAATTTTTTTCAAAATTCCTTTCAAGTTTTTATTCAAAATCACTTGATGTCGGCTTGTGTGGAGGTATGAACTGGTTACTACGGCACAAGATTGTATAAATAAGTTATTTTCATGTCATTTTACAATCCCCCAACATTCACACATCATATTCAAACAATCTTAAGCATTCAATCATCTTACAACATCAAATCAAGCACTATTCAAGCATTTTGGTGCATCCATTGACAAAACTTCAAATTTTCATCAACAAGGATTTGGTAAGTTGATAGCATTTGCATGTTTTTAGTTTATCATTCTATTGTATTTCATTATTTTATTAAGGGTTTGATTACCAAAGTGGGGTTTGACCAAGGAAAACCCCTATTTTCTAACCCTCAACCAATTTTTTCCTCTTGCATGTGTGTTTGTAGACCTAGGTATGCAGATTTAACAAGAATTTAGGTGATTAAAGATTGGTCAACAAGTCAACTAGGTGCTTCAAGTCAAATCAACTCTATTTCAAGCTTAGAGAAGGTTTTCTGTTCGTTTCCTGCAGAATTGACTTTGGCAACCCAATAAGAAGACATTTAAAAATCTGGTGTTGCAGAGTTGACTCCTAGTTTCTTAGAATTTTGGGAGAGGAATGATTCACCACCAGTGGTGAATGAGTCCTACCTTAAGACTAAAAATCTATATTTTGTCAGATTCTAGATCTTGGCAGTCAGAAACTTGCTTCTGACAGTTTTTCACCAGTAGCAGGACTAATTCGCCACCCTAGGTGAATGATTTCCACTGTTGATTTTTAGTAATCTCAGACACCATTCCAGATTCATCGAATCTTGACGAGGTGCCCTTTGATTCAACCTTTCTCTTTCTATTTTGCATTTCATCCATTCATAGTTCATTGTTTGCATATCAAAGTGTGTTTTCCATCATAGTTTAAATCTTAGTTTTCCATTCATAAATATTCATATAGATCACTTACCTGCATTTAGTTTAATTCATTTAGTATATATAACATCATACATAACATAATTTGAATGAAACCCTTAGCATTTTTGGCCCTCCCTCTCTCCTTTTAGGTGAAAAATCCTAGAAGAGTTAGAGAAGTGCATTGGTGCCAAAAATCTACGGTTCAAGGGGGATTTTCCTCAGTCAAACCCGTAGTTTGGTAATTAAACCTTGATGGGGATAATGGAAGTTGAATGTAAATGTGAACATAAACGCTAGCCTTAAGTGTCTAAGGCTAGGAAATCTAAAACAAAATATAATTATATTCTAATGTGTAAGAATGTAATGCATGAATGAAATATGGCAATGAAACCCTCACTTTAAGAGACCTCTAATCACCCAAATGAGCCTCAATAATTCTTGTACCTTCCTTAGGTTGAGAGAAAAGTGATAAGGGTATGTGTAGGATCATCATGGAAAAAATAGGTCCTTAAGTGATGAAAAATTCAGAAAAATTAGAGTTAGGCAACTTGATGTAAAAATTTGAATAAGTTATCTATATTACTTCAAAAATATGTAAGAATAGAATTTGTAGAAAATTGAATTTAGTGTCTAAACTACTAGGTTTATTTTTAAAAAAAAAAATCTATTTGTTGAAAATTTGAAATTTCAATGTAGTAGTACTTAAATTTCAGGGAAAAAATAAGAATTAGGTGTTTGTCTAACCACCCTAACCACAATAAAATGATAATTATTTTTTAATAAGATTTCAGATATAAGTAGAGGACTCATGTCTCGATGTGATGCATATTTTTTTGTAATTTTTTTCCAAGTAAATAATTAATTATAAATTTTTTATTACAACTTTTAAAAAATATAAAAACTTGTATGCTTGACCACCTTAACTTGGTCAAAACTTCATGAAATTAATTTTTTTTAATCCTATAGTATGTGAAGCATAGAATGTGATGCATGTTTCAGATTCAAAAAATGTGATACTATTTGAAAGCTATAGATGTTTTTCAATTAGCCTATCAGTCTGGACTTTAGTCATAATTCAAATAGAAAATGAATAATAATTATTTACTAAATTCAAAGTAGAGCATAATTTATATTGGTGGAAAGCTGAGAATCTCCTTTAAAAACCCTTTTCATTTCATTAATTTTGGGTAAAATAAATTTCGTCAGCCACATTCCCTACACATACCCATCATATCGCCATTTTTTAGCCCATCATGATCCTACACATACCCAGAATGGAGGATGGAATCACTTAGGAAACTAGTCATTAGGCTTGGCTTGATGGCTAGTTGCATTTTCTCAACCTAGAATCCATCATGATTCACCATAGACAACCATGATCAACCCTTGACAATGCTAGATCTTGAATGAAAGTTAGCTTGAAGACCTACAAAAGCACTTTAATGTTGCTACAAGACTTCAAATTTGCTTGGTTTTGAAACTTGAATGCTTGTGTGAAATAATAATTGAAGATTCTTGATGCTTCTTGTAGTGAAGCAAAATGCATACACTTGCATTTTCACAGTTGTTTGGGCTCGCCTTGCTTTATTTATGCTTCTTTATGGCTTAATTGGCCCTATTTTGCATCCACAAGCCTAATAAACTATATATTTTTATGGAAAATCCTGACAAACATCAAAAGATAAATGACCATTTAATGTTTCTATCTGTGTGTGTCTTATTTGTGGACTGGGACTAAAATGCAACCTAGGGCATCTTTGTCCTCCATGGGTCTTGGGAACCTGATTTTGAAACCACCAAAATAGGTTACTTTTTGGAGTCTATGCCCCAAGAATTAAGCCTTGGGACTAAGATGCCACCTAGGGCATCTTAGTCCTCCTTAGCTTATTTTTGAGATTCAATTTCAAATTTGGGCAGGATTTAGCCTCCTTTAATTAATGACTTCACAGGTCGGCTTGTTGTGGTGTAATTTCAGGATTAAGCATGAATACATATAAATACAAGGTTCCCCTCTCTCATTTTATCATAACAAGAATAAAAAGAATTCAAGTATTCATTCCTAAGGTGAGTTTATGCATTCAAGATCATTTCCTCAAGCATTTGAAGCCATCATCAAGATTCAAGCATCATGTCAAGGGTTTAGTGCATCCATTCATGTTTTTGAGCCAAGATTGTGGATGTAGCTTTTAAGATCTATTTGCAATCATTGTTCACATCATATCCAAGGATCCAAGATATAAATTCTTCATGGCCACTACATGTTAGATTGCATATTTTCTTCACAAGACATCATCCAAGGTGATATCATTTACATATTTCATGTTTCGTGTTTCATTTCATTCATTTCATCATTTGGTTTAATTACCTATAAGGGGTTTGACCAAGGAAAACCCCCATTCACTAAAAATAAATAAGTTTTCCCTCTCTTGTGTGTTTGTATTTACAGATCTAGGTTGAAGAATTAAAGATTATTTGGAGTGCAAGATTGAAAAGTTGCATTGTCAAAGTTATCATCTTCACAAAAACTCACCTACAGGTTAGATATGAAAGTTTCAGGACCTCAGATTTAAGAAGAAGAAAGTGTAGAAATCAACCCTTAGGACCACATTCAAAGACTTCATAGATTCAAAATGGGACTAATACACCACCTTGAGCGTCTTAGTCCTCCACAAGGTATTTTTTAGAGATTCTTTAGGATTTTTTTCTGGCATTTGAAGACTCCACATCTTCCCTAAAAAACAACAATGAGAGGAATATGCCATCTTGGGAATATTAGTCCTCCACAACATATTTTGATAGCTTCTTACATTTCCAAACTTCTTAGGTACACATACCCTAACTTGGTGTAGCTTAATTTCATCATTTGCACTCGTTATTTTGCTTATATTGCTTGATTTTGTGAGTTGAATGTTCATTTGTCTTTCCCAAGCATTTTCTTGGTGGTGAACCCCTTAAATATGAAAAATCCCCCTCTTAGGTCTTCCTTGTTGTGAATTGGCTCACCTTGTGATGTTGATAGTCAATCCAATTAGGACTCCTAGGACATTAGTGAATGATTGAGTGGAAAAAGTTGATATCTCTAAGAGGTATCCATTTTCCTACTAATAACTTCTCTCTTGAAAATTCTTGCCTAGATTGCTTAGATGATAAAAATGAATTCGAAACTTGCTTATATAGGCATTAAAAACTAATTTACCATTATCCAGATCTCAAATTCTGACAACAACCAAAAAAATTAATCAGAAAGGTGATTTTCCCATTGAAATTTGAAGAAAGCCCCAAATGGGATTCATTCGCCCAAGGTGGTGAATGGGTCCTACCTAGGGGGATTCATTCGCCCAAGGTGGTGAATGAGTCCCACCCTAGATTTTTGAGGTGGGTTTTTGGGATTTTTGATGTTTTAGATGATTTTGTCAGGTTTTTAGTTGAAATAAGCCTAGAGATCCAAAATAATGGGCCTTAGGGGACTATAAATGATGATTTTAAAGGGTAATTAATGTAAGGGTGCCAAAATAGGTCCAAATTAAGTGTGAAATTTCCTTTCTTTCAAGAAAATAAAATTTTCTACACTACATTTAGCCCCCACTTTTGTGCCCATATGACTCTACATGCATATGTGACCTAAAGGACTCCAACAATACTCTTTGTTTCATAAAAGGATACACATATGAGTTCAATCATAGTACGGGAGAATGAAGCCCCCACTATAGCTATCTACAAAACCATATTGTTAGGAACCACATCCTACAACATGAATTCGTTAGTTGCTAAAAAATCCTTATCTAACTTCTAGAATCAACATTGAGGGTAGATGTATGCCCCCCTTAATTCCACTTGCTTTATGGAGGTGGAATCAAGGTAGCAGTCTAACCACATCAAATAAGGTAGGTCATATTGTTGGAAAGAGAAATTGCAAATGTTTTCTAGTGTTGTCATTGATGGAAACCCTTGTCAGTAATTTGATCCACACATCAAAATTTGATCATACCGATAGACAGATTGAAGACAGTCAAGCTAGAACAAAGCATTTGACCAATTTGTGTTCATCAATTCATATGCAAATTTTATGTTATGTTTTTGAGTTGTAGATCTCAAGGAAGGTTTTTTGGTATATAATATATGTTATATGTGAATCTTAGTGCCTCGTATCGATCCGTGTGCAAGTTAGAAGATCTGGTTGATTAATTTTTTGTTTATTAGAGCAAGAAGGCCAACTTGATGAATGAAGCATGTTGTGGATATTTGAGTAATTTTTTAAGTGTTTTTGTGTTCGAGAATTTTGATTTGGTTCCTCACTATGTTGTGGCCGACTTTGGTGGGTGTGCATTGAAAATTAATTATGATTTGAGCTAATAGTTTTTAAATATTTTCATATTTTATTGAAGTCAACATGTAGCAATTAAATCCTTAGTAGCAGATATATATATATATATATATATATATATATATATATATATATATAAGTGATTGATCATATAATTTTGGTTTGTGTTCGAAGTGAGTTGATGTGTGTTGGAAATATAAGAAAAAATGTAGAGTGATTATGCTCAGTTTCACTTGTGCATAAAAATATTTTGTGATGTGAGTTGAAGTAGATAGAGCAGAATCAGACATAAGATCCGGAATTCAATTGATGAGCTTAACCATAACTATAATAAATCATTTTTAGATGCTACTTTCTAAGTCCAAATCTTTTGGATGTTATCCAAATATTTTTGTAAGGAAGTAAGCCTTTTTGTTTTGAGTAGTGAGCTCTAGGTAGTGTGCTTGAATGCAAGTGCATTCCCATTTTCGTAAACATCTTTTTGAGTATACTCAAATAATATTGTGGATTGAACTCCACTGTGGTTTTTCCCCCAATAGGGCTTCCATATAAAAATCCTTGTGTTATGGTGTTGTGATTGTTTGTTTTATGTTCATGCATCTTTCTCTTGGTTGAATTTTATAAGTCCTTTGAATATTAGATTAATAAAATTAAAAATTGCATAACATTGATTCACCCCCCTTTCTGTGTTCCTTGATTCCAAAAATTGGTATCAGAGCCTAGTTCCATGGAAGAAGTCTAACAACTTGGAGAATATCTAGGAAAGTGTGTCAATGGATTCCAACAGTCTTTAACAACAAAATTTGGTGGCCCTAGATGATCTTGATCAGTCAAAATCTGAAGTCCGAGAATTGCAGGAAAACATTATGAATGCTTAGAAATTCATTGAGTCATTGAAACATAAAATCAATAAGTGGGTATGTGCAGGATCATGATGGGCCAAAAAGTGGCAATATGATGGGTATGTGGCTGATGACTATTTTTATACCCAAAATTGATGAAACAAAAATGGTTTTTAAAGGAGATTCTAAGCTTTCCGCCGATATAAATTATGCTTTACTTTGAATTTAATAAGTAATTATTATTCATTTTCTATTCAAATTATGACTAAAGTCTTGATAGATATGCTGATTGAAAAACATCTATAGTTTTCAAATAGTATCATATTTTTTGAATCCAAAACATGTGTCACATTCTATGCTTCACACACTATAGGATTAAAAAAAAATGAATTTCATGAAGTTTTGACCAAGTTAAGGTGGTCGACATTCGAGTTTTTATATTTTTAAAAAGTTGTAATAAAAAATTCATAATTAATTATTTACTTGGAAAAAAATTACAAAAAATATGCATCACATCACGGCATGAGTCATCTACTTATATCTAAAATCTAATAATTTTTTTTATCATTTTATTGTGGTTAGGGTGGTCAGACAGACACCTACTTCTTATTTTTTCCCTGGAATTTAAGTACCACTGCATTGAAATTTCAAATTTTCACCAAATATATATATTTTTTTAAACAAATCTAGTAGTTTAGAAACTACTTTCAATTTTCTACAAATTCTATTCTTACATATTTTTGAAATAATAAAGATAACTTATTCAAATTTTTCTGTCAAGTTGCCTAACTCTGATTTTTTTGAATATTTTGCCACTTAAGGGCCTATTTTTTCCATGATGATCCTATACATACCCAAGTCTAGGGAGAAGAGAAGAGAACTATGTGATTAGGTCATGTTGAAAGAGAGTAAAAGCATTGAAGATGAACAACCAAGTCAATCCTTGAAGGAAAAAAATAGAAGAATGTGAAAAGCTTACCATAGTTAATGCTATCCTAAAGCATGATATGTAATCTATTATGATGAGGATGACAAGGAGATTGAAGACAAAAAGAAGAATGAAGAGAAGCTTTCTCAGTCCTTGAAGGAGAAATATGAAGAATGCATTTGATTCATTGATGCATTCAATCAGTTGGAGCTTGAATTGGAACAATCCAAAAATAATAAATAAAATCTTGAAAAGAAGATTGTTGATGTCAGAGATGAACTTGCTATTGCAAATGAATTCAAGGAGAAGTTCAAGATTAGCTCATCCAAGATTGATGAACTGATTAAAAGTCAGAGGACTGATGGTGACAAGCGGGGTCTTGGATATGAGGAAGGAGAAAGTTCCAGATCTAGACAAAGGAGATTCAGGAAAGAAAATTAGATGAAAAAAGCTCGAAGGTATCCGGTAAGAAAACCAAATGCTCAAAGGTTCAATGGTTATTGTTTTGTTTGCAATAAATTTGGTCATATGGCTACTCAATGTAGAAGTAGAATGAATTCTAGTGGTCCATCATTTTTTGGTCAGTGTTTCAATTGCAATAAGTATGGTCATAGGTCAAATGAATGCAAAAATATGATGAATTTTTTTTATAGAGATGTCAAATGTTATACATGCAATAGATTTGGCCATATTGCTAACCAGTGTAGATCAAGAGAAAATCAATGGAACAACTAGTCTGGACAAAGAAATGTGGTGTCCTACGATTGCAAAAAATTTGGTCACATTGCTAGATTTTGTAGTAGAGGTCCTTTAAATCAAAGGAGAAATATGAAAAATAATGAAAAGGGGAAAGGAAAGGTTACAGGTATGTGTAGGATCATCATGGAAAAAATAGGCCCTTAAGTGGAAATTTTTTTAGAAAAATCAGAGTTACGTAACTTGACATAAAAATTTGAATAAGTTATCTATATTATTTTCAAAAATATGTAAGAATAGAATTTGTAGCAAATTGTATGTAGCTTCTAAACTACTAGGTTTGTTTTAAAAAAAAACTATTTGGTGAAAATTTGAAATTTCAATGCAATAGTACTTAAATTTTAGGGAAAAAAGTAGGTGTCTATCTGACCACCCTAACCACAATAAAATGATAATTATATTTTTTATAAGATTTTAGATATAAGTAGAGGACTCACATGTCCTGATGTGATGCATAATTTTTTGTAATTTTTTCGAAGTAAATAATTAATTATGACTTTTTTATTACAACTTTTAAAAAATATAAAAACTCGTATGTTTGACCACCTTAACTTGGTCAAAACTTCATGAAATTCAAATTTTATTTTTTTTAATCTTATAATATGTGAAGTATAGAATGTGACACATGTTTTGGATTCAAAACATGTGATACTGTTTGAAATTTATAGATGTTTTTCAATTAGCCTATCAATCAGGACTTTAGTCATAATTCAAATAGAAAATGAATACTATTTACTTATTAAATTCAAAGTAAAGCATAATTTATATTGGTGGAAAGATGAGAATCGCCTTTAAAAACCCTTTTTGTTTCATCAATTTTGGGTGAAACAAAGTCATCAGTGACATACCCATAATATTGTCACTTTTTGGCCCATCATGATACTACACATACCCTTACTACAGATGATATTAGGAAGGAAATGAAGAAGATGTGGGTGAAAAAGGGTCCCTTTTTTGCAGGAAATGATTCCAGACCAGATCCTAGATTTGGTAATTCCCCTGGGAATTAGTTTTAGGCCTTTGGCCTAAGGGGAGCTGTTAAGAAAATCTCTTAAACACCCCGTTGGTAGCTAGTACCAGGATGTAGATGAGTGAAGTGATTGCATTAATGTTCTACAAATGTTGTTGTAACAGTTGGAGAGAGTTTTTATGTAGAGTTGAAGGTCCGCAAAAGATTTTTCTTTCACAGTGTATGGAAACAGGGTATCTAGATGAGTTAGGGAAAAAGCATTTATTGCGACAAAAAGTTAGGTGTGTGAATGATAAAAGGTCATTTGTATTCCTCATTTGTCACTTTTCACATTGAGAAGAAAAAGTTTGGAGGATTATGAAGAGAACTTTGGAGAATTCTAGCGAAGATTCAAGTGTAAAGGTGATTTGGCGATCAAACTCTATTCTGGTGAAAAGATATCACCTCGAAAACTTGTGAACTTGTGAATTTGTAAAAATGGCTACTCTGTTGGTAGTTGATGTCAAGGATAGATTCCATCCAAAATTCAAGTGGCATCCTTTCAAGTATGTTAAGATAGAGTCCTTAGGTGCATTTTTCATATGTTTCGTACAACATGTTTCATATTGAAGACATTATGGAATACATTCATGCAAATATTGAGGAGTTAGAGAGATTGTAGTTGTTGAAATCGTATACAAATCATATAGTTGGAGAAGATTTCAAGGTAAACCCCAAATTCAAATCCCTAGAGGAGAAGAAATTCACACAGATTGTAAAATTTCTCATGTTTGATGAATATGAGTGGGTCTGGTATATTTTGAGCTGAGTTCTTGTTGAATTTATGTGGTTGATTAAACCTTTCAAGATTACAAAAGAATCCATAAGTATTGTTACAGGTTTAAATTCCTCTGGTGGGTTGCTGATCTTGAAGTCCGTGAAGAATCAGATAGTTACAGATACAATTAATTTGGTTTTTTATAAAAGAGCTACGACAATTGATGATATCATTGAAGTGGATGTCAAATTTTCATCTATGGTCATTGGTTACAAGATCTATCATTCTAGTTTAGATAAATTTGTATTTGGTACAACTATCTATGCAACATATCAGATGGTGAAGGAGAATGCAGAGTATGAATTGTGTGAGTTAGAAGCAAGTTAATGGAGACTCTTGGTAAGATCAAGAAAAATAAGAAGAATACCTTTAAGTATGGTAATTTGTTGCTGCGTTTGTTCTTTTATTTTATGAATGAAGTTCTAGGAGTTGGAAAAGTGCATTGGCAAGGTGATAAGCCTATAACTGTTTAGATTAGAGACATGTTATACAAAATTGGTGATAGTAAGACAAGGAAAGTTGTTATTTGGGGATATTTCAAGTGTTTTCAGAGTGAGATGAAAGCAAGAGAAATATTTCCTACTTCTATTATGGATAAGTACAAAGACACTATTTGTTTTATGGTTGGCATTGATCAATGCTTGATGGAAGCCGCAGATCCTAGAATGGTATGGATTATGCCAATGGGCTATGAAGTTGAGGAGAACATCTTGGAACTATATGCACAACATTTTTTGAGTAAACCTTTGGATCTGATTGAAGAGAGGTTTGGAACCTATGCATAAAAATATATGCAAGTGCATGAGTAGTTGAAGAAACCAATGATAGTCCAAAGAGTAAGGAAGGAAGTTGAAGCCTTTGCAAAGAGCATGGGTATATCTACAGAAACTGTTAGAGAAGCTAGAAGAAAGAGAGAAGAAGCTGAAGCAAGTGAGCCTGCTAGTTCGACAACATCCTCTACTTGAACTAGATCCACAAGGAGCTCTGCATCCCAATCTAGTCTTGCAAAGAAGTCAACCCCTATGAAAGCTCAAGCCAAGGCATCCAGTAAGAGGAAGAATGACAAGAGCACAAGAGTCTATGCTACTGTATTAGAAGATGAAGAAATGAGGGAAATAAAGCATATGGGAAGCCAAGAAACAAATGTCACTAGGGAAAATCCGTCCGGTGGAGAAGCGAAAGCAAAGAATAAGGTGAAAATTGACAAACTAGGTATGTCCATAAAGGAAGTTGAGAGAGGCATAATTAAGGATGGTAATCTTAAGCCGCTATGTGAATGGTATGATACCTTTGATAGTGTTGGTCAAAGAGTTCTTGAGGAGGCTACAATAAAGTATTTGAACAATTTCAATATGCCTCTTATTGAGATCATGTATCAGTTTCCTAAGGAAATGTATGAAATTTTGGAAATGAGGTGAGTAGGTGTAAGAACTGAAGAAGAGAAAATGAGAGAAAGAATTCTTGCATATTTATGTTCGGTGATGTCTATTGAGAAAATGAAGAAAATTCTGAATGAAGCTAAAAGGGATTGCAAGAGCAAAAAAAGAGTAAACGAGCTTATGATTGGTTAGATTGAAGAGGTAGCAAAAGAAATTGAAAGAATTGTAAAGGAAGTTTTGTTAAAGAAAAAAATCAATGTTGTCTCTGAAGAAGTGCATGTTGAAGATATTTCATCTAGTCCGATGGATGAAGAAGTAAAGGAAGATACAGTTGAGGACACTCAGATTCCTCTTCATGTGCATGATGTTGAAGTACCTATGGAGACTGAAGCTCCTAAGGTTGTGTTAGTTGAAGAAAAAGTTGTGACAGGTGAAGAAGTTGAGATTCATAATGACAAGAAAGAATCCGTAGCTGAGGAAACAGTGATTGAAGGGAAGACAGATGAAGTGAAGGAGATTTTTGTGGAAGCAAGAGACACTGCTAAGGTAGTGAAGAATTTTCTAGAAGAGACACATGAAGATTTTGATATTGAATTAGGTAAAGGTCCTATTAATTTATGATCTAATTTGTCTCTGATTCATAAATTGAAAGTTTTATCATTTATGTAGGCGAAGGCTAGGGAAGAAATTATGAAATCACATATTGAAGATAGTGACCTATTAAGTCTTGCATCTAGCATCTTGGAGAGAATCATGCCTACTCATGTCAAGGATCCATCTGGTTCTCCATCCGATGAGATGAAGAATCTTATTAATTCTGTAAGTACTCATTTTGAGTCCCTTGAGAAGTTAGTTGAGGTCAAGGTACAAAAGGAATTTGATGATAAACGGTTCAAAATTTTTCAAAGTGCTCTATCTAAAGGAGGAAAGATCTATAAGTCATGTTTATCTTTGTCTAAATTCACTGAGGACAATGAGAAAAAGTTTAAGGATCATGAGAAATAGTTAGCTGCTATTTTTGATGCCTTTGATCCATTAATTGATTCTATTGGAAAGTAAGAAGGTCAGGTTATATCCCTACTTGACAAGATAAAGAGTTTGAAGTGTGATAACGATAGAATTGTGGAAAGAGCATGTAAGCTTAGAGGCCTAATTAGTTGGAAGATGGAAACAATGTTGAGTGCATTGAAGGAAGCACAAGAAGCTTTGGCAGTCAGTGATTTGATGAACCTTGAGTCTATAGAGATACAATATTATCTATTTTGTGGTCACATTACTATTTTGGAGAGTCTCAAGAAGGGTTGGGACACAAGTTTGAACCTGTTGAAGACCAATTTTGAAGATATTCTCAAGAAGTGATTGATTATATCATTTTGGTGTGTGTTTGAAGTGATTTGATGTGTGTTGTAAATATCAGAAGTATTGTAGAGTGATTATAATCAGTTTCACTTGTGCATAAAAGGATTTTGTGATGCGAGTTGAAGCAGACAAAGCAGAAGAGAAAAATCAGACAAAAGGTCCAGAATTCGATTGATGAATTTAACCAAAACTATAATCATGAATTTTTAGATGCTAATTTTTCAATTTAAATCTTTTGGATGTTATCCAAATATTTTTGTAAGGCCGTAAGCCTTTATATTTTGAGCAGTGAGCACTCAATAGTGTGCATGAATGCAAGTGCATTCCCATATTTGTAAACATCTTTTTGAGTATACTCAGATAATATTGTGGATTGACCTCCACCATTATTTTTCCCCTAATAGGGTTTCCACATAAAAATCCTTGTGTTATGGTGTTGTGGTTGTTTTTTTTATGTTCATGCATCCTGAATCTTGGTTGAATGTTATAAGTGCTTTGAAGATCAGATTAATAAAGTTAAAAATTATAGAACACTAATTCACCTCCCCCTCTTAGTGTTCCTTGATTCCAACACATATCATAGGGTATTTCCATGTACCATACCACATAATGATATAAATTTGATGAGAACGGGAGAAAAACCATGATTCCAATGCAACAAATGACATTGAAAACAAAGCTATCTAGCTCCTGTTATGTTAATTTAAATGAAAGGCACTTTGTAACCTTAATATAGTCAAAACCCTAATTTTAACTTATATAAGGGTAAAAAGTGAAGTAAATTATAACTATTTTACCTTCTTGTAGCTTTATTATGGTGAAGAGTGATTGAATATGCTGAGTCGACAAGACTACCAACTTGCAAGACTAGACGTCCTATGAGATCAGGTGGCCCATGACGAGCATTTTCATCAGGTGAGTTCATTTTTCTGCCTTAGCTTTGTCATTATGTATTTATTTTATGGTTTATACGCATTTATAGGTTAATTTAGGGCATAGGAAAAAAAATTCGCAAAGCGTCCCTTTTTTAAAATGTCCCCCTTTTTTGCAAAGTGTCCTTTTTGTTCGGGAAGTGTCCCACTTTTTCACAAAGTGTCTTGTTTCTTCACAAAGTATCCCAAAAGGTGTCTAAAGTGTCTAGGACCTTTAGGAGAGTACGCTAGAACAACTTTAGTATATTTTCTTTATTGTTGATGTAAGGATTTAAGTTTTTAAAATGCTTATAGGACGTATTTTTTATTTTTTGTTAGATTCCTACCTGCTCGTGGTAGTGTCTAGGTGGTTGGTGCTGTCACAATAGTGGTTTACAATTCCTAAGAGGAACAAATTTTAGCTGAAATCACATAGTTTTAGAAAATATAATGATTTAAGCCTTAAAAAGTTCCATTTTAAGGATTCCAATTGAAGAGGGTTTGATCAAATCACCTTAGATCAAACCCCCTTGGATAGAACCTCGCTAGTTTTAAACCATACCTATAAATGTGTCTCCTTTACACAAATCAAAATGCTGATAAAAAATCACTTTTGAATTAGATTTTGGGGGATCAAATGAATTCATTTAAAATTTATTTCAAATTATTATGGTATTCCTTAAAACAAGCTATCCAGTGAATATAATTTTAATATGTTTTGGTTTTGTTATGTATTTGTTTTTAAGTTTTATTAAACATAGGTTTTTCATCGAAAATGAATTTCTTTGTTCTTCACATGTGGAAAAATAGAATATTATCAAAAAAAATTGAAAAATATGAGTGCACCAGATATTGAAGTCCTTGATCCAACAAAAAAATTAAATTAAATTTTGACATATACAAAAAAGTTACGTGTTATACACGCGTTGTGTCTAAATTGTAATTTGTTTGACTTTGAAACTTGATTAAGGAAAAAATATTCAATAAAAACTATCGATCCAAGTGGAAACACTAGATATCAGAGTTACAAATCTAAATTTGAAAGAATTAGAATTTTATCCTTCATGGAAAAAAAGTTATGCTATAATGCGTCACTTTTAAAAAATGTTGTTTTCTAAAAAAATCAAATTTCATGGGAGATGGAAAAAGAAGTGCAATTTGATTCCAAAAATTTTGAAAAAAATATTTTTAGAATCTACAAACAAAATTTGATGAGACTCTAGTTTGCACCATCTTCAAATTCCTCATGGTTTAGCCGCTATAGGTGCCCGAATGTGAATATTTAGTTAAAAATAATAATTTCAGTGTCCAGTTTGGCCAAAAATTGTAAACCACTATTATGGGATCACCCTGGTAGACAGATCAACCACCTTTGAGACCTATCCCCCACTCTTTCAGTAGAGGAGGCAAAGATCCTCTAGACTATAGGATTATAGTGGGTGTACCTCATTCCCCCATGAGGTACCACAATCCTATGTTGATGGAATTAGTAGAGTGTTGGAATGCAGAGACATGCACATTTCATCTTCCTACCTATGAGATGACCATTAAACTGGAGAGTGTACATTGCATACTCCAAATTTTTATTTGGGGTGATAGAGAATGTTTCCTAGTAGAGTGGTCATCCTGGGAGATAAATATGACATGAAGTACTTCCTTGGAGGTCCAGTGCATGATGGGATGGTGAGGGCACAGATTGACCTAGCGATGCTGCTATACTTATGGGCTCCAATAGTTTCATGGATTATGATGTTCACAATATCACTCTTAGTCATCCTTGACAGCTAGGGAGCACACTTAGAGGGAGGACTAGTATACATCATTTGAGGGATGGCAGAGCACAGGACCGTGTATGCTTGGGTGTGTAGCATCCTAGCACATCTGTATTATGATCTTGGATGGTTTTCATTTTGGTAGATCAACAGTATGGTACACTATATGCTATTGCAAGTGTGGTGCCTAAAGCATATCACGTGTAATAGACTAATAGGGTTTCCATGCGCAACAACCGTAGGGTATTGTAGGGTAGAAAAAATTATTTCTTGCTTGATATGGGAAGAATTAAAGATAAATTAGACATAATGTCACCTTGATTTAGTGTTGTGAGGTGTTTTACACATCCACATTAGGTCTTGGACCCTTGCAAACTAAATAAAATACATTTATCAACATCTTGTAAAGGTGTTGTAAAGTATTGTAAATGACTTTCACACTTTTCAAGACTTTTATTAAGCATCTATGTATAATGAACCTATTTTCTGCTTAATTCAATATTGTAAAATGCATTTAATTGCATTCTCACATTAATCTAGAAGGCTTGTAAATTAAACCTAATTCTCATCTAGTGTTGTAATGTGTTTTAGACATTCACATTGGATGTTGTGTCTTTCTAGGCTATATGGACCTCATTTTAATATTGTAAAATTTATTTAATCACACTTTCACATTGAAATTTATGTCCCTAGCCCTAATTTCCACTTAAATTATCATTAATAGACCCCTATGACCTCATATTGTGCATCCCAAGGCTTATTTTGACCAAAGACCCGATGAAATCATAATATAAACCTAATTTCTTCACTGTGCAACATACCAACTAGCAAAGGAGCCCTTGTGGGACCCATTCACCACTTTGGGTGAATGAGTCCCATCCAGCTAGGACTAAGTTGCGTAGCTTGGAAAATTAGTCGCATTTGGGCCATTTACGAGGTTTGAGTGAGAAAAATTAGGGCTTAAATTTAATTTTCTTGCATGTCAACCTTGGGGATAAACTTAATGGGCATTTGAGTAGAATTTCGTATAAAAACAAGCCTCTAAACCCTAATTCATGGGAAATTCATAATTCACTATCTCTCTCAAGTCAAACAAGCTAGGGTTTTAGCATCTTAAGCCATCAAGATAGCTTTTTAAGGCATTCAAGGGAAAATTCTTCATCCATTGTTAAAATTCAAGATATATCATCATGGAAAGTTTCTAATTCCTTCATTTCATTTTCAGGCTTCCTCTTATTTTTTCATTTGGTTTAATTACCTAAAAGGTGTTTGACCAAGGTAAACCCCTATTCGCTAACATTCAATACTTCTCTTTCTTTCTTTGTGTGTTTCTAGATCTAAGCTCCTCAAAGGATTGGAGATCATTGAAGAATAGGTTTAAATTTTTTTTAATACATCTCCTTGTTGGCTAGGTCAAAATATTCACAAAAAGTCACTTATAGTGCTAGAAATCAGGGTTTTGATCTAGGTACCTGGAGGAACAAAAAGTGCAGACTAAGAGCTTCCAAATCCACTTTTGGATTTACAAAAAAGCCAAAGTGGTTTCATACACCATTAGTGGAATATGAGTCCCACTTTACATTATTTTATAAGATTTCTATAGATTCAAATACCCAATTAGTTGAAACAGGCTTTGGAACAATTTTCAAGATCTGGGACTAGGTTGCCCAGATTGGTGTATGAGTCCCAGTAGGTCAAAATTTTAGGATTAGTAGCATTTCCAGTCCTCATTCCAGTCTTCAACACATTTCTAGGTGTACACTTTCTATTTTTCTTCCTTGTTCTTTTTTACTTGCATTTCTATTCATATTTTTAGGTCTTTCTACATACAACATTGTGTTTTCAAACATTTTGCATTTTCCAAGTTTAAACTTGGTGGTGAACCATCATTTTGTATTATTTATTCCCTAGAACTCCCCCTTTGTCAAATTTCAATCTCCTATGCATTGAAATCTCAAGGGTTTTTTCTTGAATGAAGTATTGATCTTTGTCTCTCCTTTCAAGGTGCAAAACCCTAGAGGCAACAAAAATCTTCATTTCATTTTGGTGAACCTACTTTTCAAATACCTTCTTTTCTTATTGGATTCCATCGTCATCCTAGAATTAGTTTGCATTAACATTGCATTGCATTTTGCATTAGTTAAATTACATTCTAGGGTTTCAAATTTTGCATTAGTGAAAGTGCATATAGGTTGTATTTTTGCATCTTAAATCATTGAAAATTTCTAAAATTCTGCATTGGCAACTTAAGTCTGCATCATAGAGCATAAAGAACATAAAAATCAACCAAAAAAAATTGAAAATTCTGAAAAAAATCCCCACTGGGACTCATTCGCCACCTTGGGCGACTTAGTCCTTTTATGCCCTTGAAACTACCTTTAACAACACCGAAAACCCTATTTATGTACTTTTGTTTGCTGCCATTAACTATCTGTATCAGTAGGTTAAGTTCCTTTTACATGCATTTCACTAAATCTAGCTTAATTTGACTTATTTCATGCATTGATTAATTTCAATTTTCCATTCACAACATTTCATTTTCAGATCATTGCATAACATAATTAGTACATTACCTTGTGTGAAATCTAAATAGTTTTATTTCACTCCAGGCCTTTACATTGCATTTTAGGTTTGCATACATTATTGTTCAACATTGTTACTTTTGGTCTTTTCTAAGTTTGCAAAGAACAAGTTTGTAAATAAACATGATAGTCATTCATTCAATGCATTCCCTAGTTATGAAAGTCTCTTAGTGCAAGAGAGTGAAAATGGTAATACTTTCCTTAAACTTACACCCCTCCTATCTCTCCTATTTGTGTGGATGATGTGATAGAAGAGCATACAAACATAGATAGCCATGATAATCATATTTGTTCTTCTCATGATACCTCTTATTTTAATGACGAAGGTATCTTGGTGAAAGAAGATACAATCATTGAGAAGATCATGAGGATCTTGTTTTTCCTTCTCCTCATCCCCTTTGGGAAGATATTTTAGCACAAGAAAATGAAATCATAGATACATGAACCTAAAAATCACCTTACCTAATTTCCATTCTCCTTTGGCTTGTGAGAGTAATTTTGAGGAATATGAGATTATAAATGATGAGGGTATGTTAGTATTAGATGATCAAATCTTTAAGGTCTATAATGAATCTCTTTTGGAAGACATTAGGGAACCAAGGAATGAAGTCATAAATGATCATGAAAATTGCACTTGTTTTTCTCCTAGTATCTCCCCTAGTTTTAAGGAAGATGCTTTGATGTTAGAAAAAACAACCAATGAGATTCATGCACATATTATTTTTCTTTCATCACCTAAGGAAACCCTTATTGAACAAGATAATTCAACCATTGATCATTCCCCTACTTTCGATGAAGTCATTTTAGAAGAACCAATCCATGAATGTAAAGAACATCTAAAAAATTTCCTCCTAGGGAGAATATCATGGTGCTAGAAAATGACAATAGTAATGTCTTCCTTAGATAATGATAAAAAGGTGATTTTAGATTTCCCTTTATTAGAGATGGACATCAACCCAAGACTGCTGAGGTTATGAATGCACAAGTGTCTGTTAGATTCCCCTTGATTAATGGACCTCCTACATACCCCGTAGGACATCCTAAGAATCCTCTAATTCTTTACCCACCATCACACAAACCTCAAACTCACAACAAACCCAAACTTATCCTTTATCCATCTATGAATAATGTATCGTAGTATCTGAGTCATAATACCATTTCTCATACATATAACACTCGAAAAAATCCGCAACCAAGTCAACAAACCCCAACAACCTTACCTTTTCCTAATCCCATCATACCTAGTCCTCCTCATTTTCCTTCACATAATGGGAAGGAGTATGATCTTGTAGAACAACTTAAGAATACTCCTACTAAGATATCATTGTTGGACCTTATTCAAGCATCCCCTCACTATCATGTGACATGATTCAAAATTCCTTGCAACAAGTTCCTATCCCTTCTAATGTGCAACCAAATGACATAGCAGCCATGATCCAAGGAATAAATGCTAACATTGTTTTCCACCAAAGTGAACTCCCCTCTTTGGTAGTGCAAAAAAAAAATGATGCTTTCATGATCATATTTAATTACAATAGGATAGGGATAAAGTGAACCCTTGTTGACAATGGTTCCACCCTTATTATGTGGGTGCTGGCAAGAAGTTGAGTCCACTATTTGGCCAAAAAGTGGAAGTGTTTTCCCTAATTTTCAGAATTTGACACATTTGACCTTAAAATTTGAAGCACTTAGAGATGGAATCTTCAAAAAAATCACTAATCATAAAATGTAGTACTCGAAGTCTAGTTTCCAAATATGTAATTTATTTCAATATCCAGATTGTACAAATTGAGTTTCAGTAGGCATTTCTAAAACCCACTGTTTAAAAGTGATTTTTTTATACCATACTATGCACGTGTACGACATCCATATTTTGACCTAAATTATCATATTTTTCTAAATCCTTTTGGGAAAAGATTTGTGACTCACTAAAGCTTGTTTTTGATTTTTTTTGTAATTTTTTATTGAATATTTTTTTTTGTTAAATTTTTATTAGGCATATTTGTCATTTTGAAAAATCGTCGTGTACGACACGCATAAGATGACCTAAACTTATCATTTTTTTTACTTATTTTTTTAATTGAAAAGAATTGTTTGAAGTTTGTTCTCGTGCAATCTGTTCGTCAAAATGTTATGTTGATCAAAAGTTGTTAAAATACTAAAAAAACCTGATAATTCAAGTTTATGGACTAGTTTCATTAGAAATTAATTGAAAAATAGAAAAAATAATCAAATTATAAAAAAAATTACATATTTGGAATCTGCACTGTCTCATCTATAATGGGTTTTAATTTCGTAAAAAAATTATACAAAATAGGTCTTCAGACATATGTCCAAAGTCACTATTTTCCTGTGACATTAACAAGACCTTCAAGTTGCAGGTCAAACTAGGTCCAAAGCTTAGGTTTGGGTCCCCAAGCCATTTCCCGAACAAAAAAAAAGCCAAAAACCCCCAAAAATTCATAATTTAAAAAACAGGATCCTGTTTTAAAAAAAACATTTTTTATGGTTCTATGAAATGAGATCCTATTTTGTAAAATGGGATCCCGTTTTGAAAAAAACAGAAAGTTTCCAAAAATGGAAAGTTTTCAAAACGGGATCCTATTTTGAAAACTTTCCGAAAATGGAAATTTTTCAAAACTTGGAAGTTTCAAAATAGAAAGTTTTCAAAATGGGATCCCGTTTTGAAAACTTTCCATTTTGAAACTGTTTTGGAAAAATTCAAAATGGGATCCCATTTTGAAAATTTTCCAAAAATGGAAATTTAAAAAAATGGGATCCCGTTTTTTAAATTTAGGCTCAGGATCTCGAAGCTAAATAGGATCCCACTTTTTAAAAATGAGATCCCATTTATTAAAAAGTGGGATCCCATTTTTTGCAAGCTGATTTCATTTTTTTGCCTAAGGAAAAAACTTCCACGTTTTGTGGACTCATCTTCTTGCATTTACCCATGTGTAACGTAAACCTTTTGGATAGGCTTCTTGTGGATAAGTTAAAAATTCAACCTGAATCTTTATATATCACAAGATTTGACAATGTAGGAAAACAACCATTGGGTGTGATTACTTTACCTATTACAATTGGAAAGGCCACATTACAAACACCAATCCATGTTATGCCCCATGATCTTTCATATAATCTTCTTTTAGGAAGACCATTGATTCATACAATGAATGTAGTTCCTTCAACTCTTCATCATAAAATGAAATATGTCTACAACAACATAGTCTACACATGTGATGTTGATCATGAGCCTTATAGTGTCTTGCAACTTGAGAAAAATAAAGAGAACCCCTTGAAAACCCTAACAACAACTACACAAGTCAAACCTGTGCAATGGAAAAACAAATAAAAACAAATTGAAGAAGTCACAAAGCTATTAGAAGATGATTTGGGTTCCTTAGATTTCAAACATGCATTCATGGGTGAGTTCAAGATCATAAACAATGATTCAAATAAGGGACACAAAAAAGTAGTAATGTCAACAAAAAACTTAGGAGACCCTTCGAAAGCATCCACCTCAACCACTTTAGAACAAAAGACAACAAATTACACAACAAACTTTCATGAACTCAACAACAAACAACCACTTGATCCAAAGTAAATGAAAAATATTTATGGAAAAGGTTACATATGAGCTTATGAAACAAATCGTGTATAGTGGAAATGGATGTGGTACTAGGGAACAAGGTATCCGTGTCCCCATCGATCCTAACACACAAGAAACAACTCATGGTCTTGGTTATTTTCCTTTGATAGAAATAAACAAGCCTACACTCAACATCAACACTATCACAAAATAGCCTTTTAAGATGACTTTAGCAATAGTGCATCCTGAACTAATAGACACTAGTGATATTGACTGTTCTCCTTTTCCTGAAATGAAACAAAAAAAGACATCTTCGCTTAATGGAAATGTCATCTCACAAAACATTAATGATTGGAATTCATTAGATTTTACATCCTCCTATAAAGGAGAGAACATCTCACAATCAAAGATTCTTACATAGATATGACATTATGTACTAAGCAAGAAGTAACTTTGTTGCATAATAAAATAACATCTACCATTGATCTAGAGGGTATCTTGTCAAGACTCCTCCATGATCACTTGATATCTCTCCCTCCATGAACTTGAAATAAATTTTATTACAAAAATTCATTTTGCGCATATCATAGAGTTTACAGTTATTCTACTAATGAACATGTAAGGCTTTGAGTAGTAAAATCCAACATCTTAAGGAGTTTGGTGCTCTCCCTTATGTGGGAGCATCTAAATATCAATTTTCACTCTACCATGCATCTTATCCATCATTTTGTCTCACTCTTGTCTTGCACTAAGTGGGGGCAAGGGGGTTAGGTAGCCTTGTCCTTATATGTCACTTGTTGCTTCTTTTGGCTAGTTGATCACCTTTCATGAACATATAAGAGCAAGATTGGGATGTGAACCACATGCCTTAAGTTGGCTCACATGTGACATACTACTTTTTTCATTACGTAGCTTATCAGAAACATATGACTTGGCATAGGGCTTTCCGAATAATCTCTCATATATCTTCTTCTACTTTAAAGCAATTGGTCACAATCATGGTGTTAGCAACTACTTTAAAGTGGGGCCGTACATTGACACTCTTATTTCATTGTGTGATTTTATTTTTCTTGTGATTTCCTCTCTTGGAAACATTAGGAACAATGTTGCCCAAGATGAGACCTTGCATTTGTCCTCTCTTGGAAACAAGATGAGACCTTTTGTGCTTGTTCTCTCTTGGAGATGTTAAGCATGATGTTCCTTAAGATGAGACCTTGCATGAACTAAGAAAAATCCCTTTGAACATTCCTTACACAATTTTGTATTTACAATGTCTATGAGTTTTAAGCATACAAAGTTTTGCTTACCTCATGGAGCTTGAAGATCATTTTTGTGTGGTGCCTTATTAAATTTATCAAGAAGTATAACTTTGGTATGGTTCAAGTAGGAAGCCGAATCTGAGGCATAACTTTCCCCATAACCACTTGCATGTGTGTGAGTGCATACCAGCCATGAGTGTATGTTTCTCACCTTTTTGGACTTCTCACTCGGCGAAAAGTTAGGAATTCCATTGCCTCAAAGTGAGTATGCATTTTTGGACAAACAAGCTAGATTTGATCCACATCATGTTGAATAAATAGTTGAAGCTTGATCCACCTTTTTATTTTTTCTTATTTGCACTTCTCTTCCTTATAGTTATTACCATTGCATGATCGTGTATCTTGTTTTACTATATATTATTCACCTTGTGTGTGTCTTTTTTTGCTTATGTTAGTTTGACTTAGGATCTTGGATCTTGGGGCCTTGGTTACCTCCTTCATCTTTGTTATCCCAAACTAGATCTGTATTGGTGCAATTGGACCCCTCTTGAATGTCTACTCTAGTGTGAGTTTGAAGCAAGTTCATCCTCTCACTAAAGTGGGGGCTAAATGTAGCATAGAAAAAAGTATTTCTTACTTTATATGGGAATAATTAATGATAAATTGGACATAATTTTGTCTTTATTTAGTGTTGTGAGGTTTTTTACACATCCACATTGGGTCTTGGACCCTTGCAAACTAAATAAAATACATTTATCGATGTCTTGTAAAGGTGTTGTAAAGCATTGTAAATGAATTTCATACTTTTCTAGAATTTTATTAATCATCTAAGTCTAATGAACCTATTTTCCCCTTAATTCAATATTGTCAAATGTATTTAATTGCATTCTCACATTAATCTAGAAGGCTTGTAAATTGAACCCAATTCTAATCTAGTGTTGTAATGTGTTTTACACATTCACATTGGATGTTGTGCCTTTCTAGGCTATATGGACTTCATTTTAATGTTGTAAAGTGTATTTAATCACACTTTCACATTGAACTTTGTGTCCCTAGCCCTAATTTCCCTTTACATCATCATTATTAGGCCGCTATGACCCCATATTGTGCATCCCAAGGCTTATTTTGATCAAAGACCCAATGAAATAATCATATAAACCTAATTTCTTCATTGCCCAACATCCTAGCTAGCCAAAGAGTCCCTATGGGACCCATTTTCCACTTTGGGAAAATGAGTTCCATCTAGGTGGGATTAAGTCACCCAACTTGGCGAACTAGTCCCATTTGGGCCATTTTCAAGGTTTGAGTGGGAAAAATTAGGGTTTAAGTTTAATTTTCTTCCATGTCAGCCTTGGGGATGAAATTAATATACATTTGAGTAGAAATTTCTATTAAAACAAGCCTCTAAACCCTAATTCATAGGGAATTCATAATTTTTTCATCATACATTATCTCTCTCAAGTGAAGCAAGCTAGGATTTTAGCATCTTAAGTCATCAAGATAGCTTTCTAAGGCATTCAAGGGTAGATTCTTCATCCATTGTAAAAATCCAAGATCTATCATCATGGAAAGTTTCTAATTCCTTCATTTCATGTTCATGCTTCCTCTTATTTTTTCATTTGGTTAATTACTTTAAAGGTGTTTGACCAAGGAAAACCCCTATTCCCTAACATTCAATATTTCTCTTTCTTTCTTTCTTTGTGTGTTTGCAAATCTAGGTCCTTTGAAGGATTGTAGATCATTGAAAAATAGGTTGTAAACTTTTTGAAGACATCTCCTTGTTGGCTAGGTGAAAATATTCAAAAAATGTCACTTATAGTGCTGGAAATCAGGGTTTTAGATCCAAATACTTGGAGGAACAAAAAGGGAAGATTGAGAGCTTCCACTCCACTTTCAAATTTTCAAAAAAGACAAAGTGGAATCATATTCCATTAGTGGTGCATGAGTCCCACTATACATGTTTTCGAGATATTTATATAGATTCAGGTACCCATTTGGCTGAAATAGGCTCTAGAACAATTTTCAAGATCTGGGACTAGAAGTTTCCTAGATTGGCGTATGAGTCACAGTAGGTCAAAATTTTAGGATCAAAAACATTTCTAGTCCTCATTCTAGTCTTGAAGACATTTCTAGGTGCACACTTTATGTTTTGCTTCCCTATTCTATTTTACTTGCATTTCTATTCATCTTTTTAGGTTTTTTTGCATACAACACCGTGTTTTCAAACATTTTGCATTTTCTAGGTTTACACTTGGCAGTGAACCCTCATTTTCTATTATTTAAATTCCCTAGAACTATCCCTTTGTCAAATTTCAATGTCGTTTGCATTGAAATCTCAAGGGTTTTTTCTTGAATGAAGTATTGATCTTTGTCTCTCTCCTTTTAGGTGCAAAACCTTAGAGGTGTAAGAGGTGACAAAAATCCTCATTTTAGGTATCCTCAAGCCTTCAACTATTCATTGTAGCGGCTATGGCAGTATGGTGACTTAAATTTTTGGAGAGACTAGTTTGATTGAATCGATGAGGATGAGGTCGTATGGAAACCTTACTAGCTTGTTCTACAATGGCTAAATGAGACTCGACAGATGAGGATATTGTAGATGGATAGGTTCTTGATAGGAAGAAATGATTACATAGTACAACCTTTCTACTATGATGATCACATCATGTGATAGTTTGGACAGGTTTAGATAGCACCCATGGTATAACCCTTTTTCAGGAGATCACTACAGAGTGCCCAAAGACCTGATGATTCTAGATGATTCATTGTTGAGGATGTTGCCTATAGTGACTCTGAGTACTCAGATCATGATATGCCTCTAGTCTTTGACGTTGCTGAAATTGGAACCACAAATTCCTATGAGGAGTGGTGGGTAGTATCATAGATGAATCTTGTATTCCTAATGGATGAGTTGATAGGTGATGCAGGGCCACTCCTAGATTAGGGAGACGAGGAGGAGGAAAGGGCTAAGGAGACATGCTTCAGGGCTATAGAAAGATTTATAGATGTGATATATGAGGATTATAATGAGGCTCTAGATCTTGACTATGATATCCATGAGGAGGAGGATGGGGAGGAGCAGTCAATGAGTGAGAGTGGTGAGGCAACAAATGAGGATCTAGTGGGCCATGAGTAGGGAGATCCATCTCCCATTCATGTTACTAGATCATGATCAACAGCTGCAGTAGGAACCAACACCCATAGCCATGGAGAGGCTAACACATCCTCCATGCCCCCTACACACAATGAGGATGTCTTCACATAGCCTGCCAGGGAACTAGGCAATGCTATTTTATTTACTGCCATGCTTTATGCTTATGTTTTAATTTTATGTCAATATATATCATGATGTGTACTAATTATATTTATGGTTCCTATCTTGTAGGAGCTAAGAGAGACCTTTATGATCTCTATTGCCAGGAAGCTGTTGAGATTGTGCCCCCATCAGTCTATGAGGAGGCCACTAATATAAACTATGTGCCCCCACCCATTGTGGAGTGGGATCTAGATTTGTTCAGTTCGTATGTCAGACCACTCATAGTGTATGAGAGTTTCAAGAGGCACATCCATTGAGTCGAGGCTACCAAAGATGCCCAGTCATCTCAAACACTAGCAGAGTTTGAGAGACTATAGTTGGAGGTCGCTAAACTATAGGCGGAGAGAGATCAGATAGAAGGGGAGCATCAGGAGGGCCTTGGATAGGTACAAGGTTTACAGTTTGCTCTTAGTGCACTCAATGGCTCATGATCACCATTGCATACTGTTGTCTCCCGATGGACCTCGTCTAGATAGATGCATGCACCAGATCCTGAGGGATTTAGCAATCACATACCTCATTAGCATTGGATATATTGATGACATGTACACAAAACTTTGATATATATATGTATGAGCATTTGATGTTTAATTATTTTTGTTTATGTGTTTAATGTTAAATAGAAATTTGATTGATTAAATAATATTTGTAAGACTATTTAATGAATGTCTCCATGATTTAACACATTTTATTTTATTTGATTAAAACTTATTCTAGTTTCTCTTAGATGCAACATTGTGATTAAGTATGTTATGCTAAATTAAATATACTTATGATCTAATTAAAGAAGATTAAATGCATATAAGGATCTAATCTAACATAACACATGATATTATCTTTGAATAGCATGCAACCTAAAGTAACCATCTAAAAATTAATTAATTTATAATTACCTTAGTATTCAAGACACCTAAATAATTGTTTGTCAAGAATGAAGCAATGCGAGAGTACATAGACTGTCATCTACTAACTCTAACACCACTACTTTATCATTCACACTATTCAAGAAGATTAGACATAGTACTGGCACAAATGTGCAACATTTATAGGTTCTTTAAGAGGTGTACCATCCATTTCTATTAATGTGTATACACCAGACCGATAGCTTTCACTAATGATATAAGGTCCTAACTAGTTAGGAATGAATTTCCCTTTTTCAGTCAAGTTGACATTAACATTACGTTGATTCTCACCTAACAATAGATCACCTTTGTTGAACACATGAGGGATAACATGATCGTTATGACAATGTTGCAATTTTCTAGCATAATGTTGGAGATGGTCAAGAGTGTTAATGTGCTATTCATCAAGCATCTCAAGCTGATGCAATTGTTGTTCTCTATATGTGTTGTCATCAATAAGTCCTTGAAAAGTAATCCTTAATGTGGGGATTTCTAACTCCAAGGGCATAATCACCTTGGTGCCATAGACAAGGTTATAAGGAATAGTCCTAGTGGAGTTTCTAATACTAGTATGGCATGCCCATAATGAATATGTTAGGTGTGTGTGACAATACTTATTGTGTTTTTTTATCATCTTCCTTAGAATTTGTTCTAGGCTCTTATTAGTTGATTCAACTTGACTATTAGATTGTGGGAAGTAGGGTGTTGAAAAGTGATGTTGGATGTTAAATGTTTCTAGAAATTTCTTCACATCATTATTCTTAAATGGTGTACCATTGTCAGAAACTAATGTTGAAGGAAGTCCAAAGTGAGCAATAATATGTTCCAATATGAAATGACATATCACATCAATAGTTATTGATCGAAGAGGAATAACTTCTACCCATTTTGTGAAATAGTTTGTAATAGTAATTATAAGATTATGTCTGATAAAGGAAGGTGGTGAGATTTTTCCAATTAGATCTAGTCCCCATTTAGAGAATGCACAATGACTAATTTTTTTTTGTATTTTTTAGATTTAGAGAATGCAAAACAATGCAATTCTAAACTATAAATGAGATACAAGTTTGAATTTCAAGTAAGAAACCCTAAATGAGATCTACTTCAATGCAAATCTAAATGCAAATGAGTGGAATATGTAACCTAGGATGTAATGAAAGACTTAAAAATCATAAAATTGCAATATTCAATGAGTTGGGTTCACTAAAATGTTTGATGGGGAAAAGGTGGGTTAATCAAAATGAATGGATCAAGATGATGAACCACTAGGATTTTCCACCACAAAAAATTCAATTATGAGAGCCAAAATGCCAAAATAGCATTCAAAAACTAACCCTAACTATTATAGAAACTACGAGGGAAGTTTCTAGAGCTCAACATGATGTGTACCTTGTTGCAAGATGCTTGTTTTTAGGTCACAAATGACTCATTCGCCTTTAGTGGCGAATAGGTCCCTATTAGGGTTCCTAAAAATGAGATCTGGGTTCTTTTCTTTGAAGTCCATACTCTCAGATCGTCAATTGTTAGCTCTCAAAAACTTGTAATAAATTACGAAGCCTTGATTTTGTGTTCTTGCACTATGAATGACAACTTTGCAAGAAGATGACTTTGACAAATTTTCTTCCAATTTCTTCTCCAATTGATATTCAACATGTAAATCTACAAATACACATTCAAGGGAAGAAAAAATTGTTAATTGTTAGTGGATAGGGGTTTTCCTAAGTTAAACCCATTGTAGGTAATTAAACCAAATGATGAAATAATGAAATTGAAGCATGAACATGAAATAATGAAATGTTGATACCTTGGAAGCTGTCTTGGAGTATAAATCTGCAAACTAACATGAAGTGGCCATGAAGAATGTAGATCTTGATCTTGAATAAGATGTGTAACAATTCTTTCAAGTAGATCTTCAATGCTACATCCACAATCTTAGCTCTACAACATGCTTGAATGTACTATGCCTTAGACATGATGGAATGATCTAGAATTGCTGCAATAAACTCTTGATAATCTACCTTAGAATTCCTTTAAAATTCCCTTGAATTACTCTATAATGCTTTTATTAATGTATTCTTATGATAACTTGAACTTGCTAGGAAAAACAAAGTGAATTAACCCCTTATTTATACTAAATCTAGAGATTAACCCAAAAATTCAAATAATTCAAGTTGACACTAGATCTAGAGTAGAAAATCATTAGAATATCACCAAAATTAAATTAAAAAATGGGTTTCCTACTTAAGGAGGACCCATTAGCCACTAAAGGCAAGTGGGGCCTGACACAAGTTTCCAGGGCCTTACTTCGGGAGGGTGAAAGAACATCAAAAACCCATGCCAAATATGCATAAAAGGGGGTCCTATGTGGAGATGACCCATTCACCACTAAAGGTGAATGGGTCCTGGCACCATTTTCTAGGACCTTAATTTTTCCAAATTTAATGTTATGCAATTTGAATACTGGGTTTCAGGTTAGATCTTGGGAGGGTGTCATAAATAAGGCTTAAATTTGAATTAAAGGGGCTAATTAAGATCAATTAACCACAATTAATTAAGGAGAGCCTAGATAAGTGTGAAAGTGTGTTACAACACTTTACAACACCTAAAATAGGGTACAAATTAGGTGCATTTGATAAAAACGGGCCCAAGATTAATGTGAATGTGTACAACACATTACAACACTAAACCTAGGCAAAAAATTGGTTAATTCAATGATAATTATTCTCAAATTAAGTAAGGAAAAGGGATATATTTTTCGTTAGTACACCCTCAAATACTATAGGTGTTTTATAGATTTTTAATTTTCAAAAAATACATGTGTGGTCTAGGGTGCATTACGCCCCTACCAATCAGTTTAAGCTAAAACTTGCTATTATTAGTGTTCTCTATCTAGATCAAGTCCTTGTTTTGGTGCTTATTCTGAAAACTACCTAATTTTTTTGTGCATCACTATTATGATCCATAGGACAAATAAAAACATGTTTTATTTTCAAATATGTGGTTTCTATATTGCAAATCATGGCTTGTATACCTATAGTTTTTCTACCTATGATAACATTGTGAAGGAAAAACATAAAATCACTAGCACATTTATTAACACCACTTTACCTAATCTTCATTTCTCTCCCAACATCTCCCCTACTTGTGAAAGTATTTTATTGCAAGAGGATGTAATTATTAAAAATCATGACAATCATGTTTGTTCTTATCCTAATATCTCATCTATGTGTGAAGAAGGTATCTTGGTTCAAGAGGATCCAATCATTGCAAGTCATGAGAATAATGCTTGTTTCTCTCCCTCAACCTCTCCTACTTGGGAGGATATTGTGGTACAAGAAGATGAAACCATTGATACATTTATTTCAAAATAAAATAAGATGGATTGCATAGATGAAGATTCTAAATTACCATTAGATTTCTAATTGATAAAAGATCATCAACAAGTAGTTAACTCAGTTGAGGTTATGAACACACAACTGGCCATTGGACCTCCTAAAACTCCTTTAATTATTGGACCTCCTAAATGAAATCTCATTGTAGGACCTCCAAAACCTCATGGCCATGTCCTAAGATTTTTTAAAACAACTTACTAGTTATTAGGCTCATGAATCTAGATAAGTTCTTATATAGATTTTAATGATAGATGTTACAAAAATTCCTAGCATTTCATAGGCTAATTTTCATTTTTGGAAAATAGAGAAGAGAGAATCTAGAGTTCAAATGATCACATATTGAACGAATATTTTCTCAATCATCTTCACTTTTGAGTATGTGCAGGATCATGATGGGCCAAAAAGTGGCAATATGATGGGTATGTGGCTGACAACTATTTTTTTACCCAAAATTGATGAAACAAAAAGGGTTTTTAAAGGAGAGTCTCAGCTTTCCACCAATATAAATTATGCTTACTTTGAATTTAATAAGTAATTCTTATTCATTTTCTATTCTATTTATGACTAAAGTCCTGATTGATAGGTTGATTGAAAAAAATCTATAGCTTTCAAATGGTATCACATTTTTTGAATCCAAAACATGCATCACATTCTATGCTTCACATACTAGGCTTAAAAAAATAAAAATTGAATTTCATGAAGTTTTGAAAAAGTTAAGGTGGTCAGACATACGAGTTTTTATATTTTTTTAAAAAGTTGTAATAAAAAAATCATAATTAATTATTTACTTAGAAAAAAATTACAAAAAAATATGCCCCACATCAGGGCATGAGTCCTCTACTTATATCTAAAATATTATAAAAAAATATTGTCATTTTATTGTGGTTAGGGTGGTCAGACAGACACCTACTTCTTATTTTTTCCCTGAAATTTAAGTACCACTGCATTGAAATTTCAAATTTTCACCAAATAATTTATTATTTAAAAAAAAAACCTAGTAGTTTATAAACTACATTCAATTTTCTACAAATTCTATTCTTACATATTTTTGAAATAATATAGATAACTTATTCAAAATTTTATGTCAAGTTGCCTAACTTTGATTTTTCTGAATTTTTTGCCACTTAAGGGCCTGTTTTTTCCATGATGGTACTGCACATACCCTTTCTTTTAATAAATTTTCTCCCCACTTTACATAATTGATCCATACTGATATATATATATTTTTTGAAGACCTAATGGAAGAAGAGTCTATATTTCAAATTATCATTGGTGTACCATATTTATGAAGTTCTTTAGGTATCACACAATCTAAAGAATTCCCACTTGAATAAAAAATTCTAACCAATTTCTTGTTGTTATTTATAAATCTACTCATAATACATATTTGATCATATGTGCGTGCTCTTTAATATGGTATTAGAGCACTAACATTTCCTATGGCTGAAGGTTTGATTGTAGAAGCCGTTCCTACAATAAATGGAGATTCTTTTGCAAGTGGCTCAAAAGTCTCTAGTATATGATGAGAGGACTTCCCCTCACACAGAAACAAAAATTTCTTTGCTTACATTGTCTTGCTATAAAGCAACATTTGGTTCATTTTCCTACTATAGAGAATAGAGCCCCAAGACCCCTAGAATTGGTTCATAGTGATATATGTGGAATGATACCACCAAGTCATAAAAATCCCAAGTGTTTTCTACTCTTTGTGGATAGTTTTTCAAGAAAATTATGGGTTTATTGTTTGGCTCACAAAAATAAAGCACTTGAGAAATTCAAAGAATTTTGAGCCCTTACAGAAAGGTTATCTAGTCATTCTCTTAGAGTCCTTTTGTTAGATCGTTGGGAAAATCCACAAGGAGTTTTCAAACTACCATTATAACATGGGATTCATAAACACTTGATCACTATTTACACACCTCAAAATATAGGTGTTATAAAGAGGTGTAATTGTATTATTGTTGAAAGATGTGGATCTTGCTCCAACATTCTAGGTTGACACAAATCACATAGCAATGTAAGAAGCCCTTTATGTTATATTTTAGATTTTTTGGATGTACAACTCACATGCATGTTCCCGCAGTACAAAGGACAAAATTGGATGGTAAGTATTTGAAATGCATTTTTCTTGGGTATAGTTCTAAGTCAAAAGGATATTGACTAATGGATGCATTAAAAAAGAAAGTATATTAGTAGGGATGTGTTTTATGAGAAAACAAGATGCATCAAATTTCCTCACCATCCCTTACTAATTCTCAAACACCAAAGATTATTGAACCTAATGATGAAGATCTTGATGAAGAAGCACAAGAAGAGGCTTTGTTTCCTCTAGATCAGTTTTCCCCTTTTTCACCACCTCTATCCTCATCTCCTTTGTACAAAAATATTCCTAAGTGGTACCAAGCCACATTAAAGGATGATAAAAATGATGTAGTGAATAAAGATTAATGACAATAATTAGGGTTTGAAGATTAAGTGAATAATTTTAGTTTCTACAATTTCTTTGAAATTTTTCTCAAAAGATACCATAAACATGACAAACACAACAATGGAAAGAAAGAGTCATAATCAAACTATTGAGCCCAATGCATGCTTCCTAATCTAATCTCTATAGAATTAGGTACAAAATATTAATATCAATTTCTACACAAATTCGAGAATACAAAATTACCTTTCTCTCCAACATGTAATGAGATAGGCCCATAGGTTTTCCAAAAACAACTACAATATAATGTAAACTATTTAATCTCCAAAATTTCATTAGGAAATGAAAAAGGTCAATCTAAACTAGAATCTTAAATGAAAGCTCTTTGATTGGATAAAAACCCCACATACTAAAATTTAATAAACAAACAAATGAACTTAATTATAAAAGTAAGAGCCTCCCTCAAAAACTAAATTCCCATTAACCATTTGTGAAAATATTAAAAAAAAACCATTAGCTGCCCTCATGTCCCCTCCAATACTATGTACAACATGCCCAATTCTCAAGGAATGGCAGCATGACTCTAAAGCCTGGCTTTTTGATCAAATTTAACATCGTGCATAGCTTACATGAAAAAAACCAATATGGAAAATTACTAGAAAGAGAAATCACAGCCTGCACATGCGTGCAGCTCACAACGGCGTACAAAAATGGAAAAAGCAGACACCGGTTTCAGCTGGTAATGATTATAAACAATTTGCTTGACAGGGAAGGTCGACTGTAGAAAATGCAGTCAAAATAGCCTTCGAATGTAAAAATTTATTTTATTTCTATATGTGAACTATAGGTTTGCAGTAAAACTTTGTTTGTGACTGTTATTCATTTTGTGGGTGATAGATACCAAACTTTTAAGATGAATAATAATGTTTAACCGGATAAGAGTCGTAGAAAAAGGAGAGGAAGATGTGACTGAGGTTCCTGTTCGGAAAAAGCAAGAATATGATTGCAACATGTGATTTGTACATGAGTAAATTCTGTTTGTGAGTGTGCATTTAACGTGGGTGACGTGATTAGTGTACCAATCAAGACTGAAACAATTACCAGTCCATAGTGGACAACTTATGTCACACACTTTCAGATCTAATTGGAGAATCTCAACAGAAAAGTAAAATATAGCAAATGCTCATCAATTATGGAACATGAAAATTTTGTTTTAGCTACTAAATCTATTGACTTGCTTTACCCAGAAAACATAGATCTAATATTAATCTGAGCAACAATAAAATATAGTTGAGGTGTGGATTTTAGATATCTGGTTAGGAAGCCCAACTAAAAGTACCTTCAAGTCTTGCAATTCCACTTTACCATGGGAGGGCCAATCCTCTGGTGGCCTACAAGATTCTGTTATTGCTGGTGGTTCACGAGGAATGCACATGTACTGCTTGATGCGTTCTACAAATACAATATAGTTTGCTAGTGTGCATTCGTTTTGGATGCTGGAAACCAATGATATGTTCAAAGAGAGACCATAGGATAGGGCCATCCCAACAAAACCTGTCAGTCAAGAAAGAGAAATTCAAAAGGTCAAGTCCCAAAAGGGACAAGAGAAATCATTGAGAGCACTTAAAGTGGATCATCTAATTAAAAAGGAAGAAAAGGAAATTGGAGATACTTGTCTGAAAGCATACGTTGATTATTTGAAACAGAATAGAGGTTTCTTGTATTGTTCCATTGCCGGTCTTTCTCATATTGTATTTTTGACGAGGCAGATTTTGGTAAATACTTGGATTGCTGCTAAGGTGCAGAGTCCCGAAGTCAGCACATTGATGCTAATCATATTCTACACAAGTATTGCATTTGCTGCTTCAATTTTTCTTTTCCTTCGATCAATCTTTTTAGTCGTTTTGGGGCTTGAAGCATCAAAGTCTTTCTTTTCTGAGCTCATGACTTCCTTATTCCAAGCACCAATGGTATTTTTTGATGCCACGCCATTAGGAAGAATTTTGAGCAGGGTACGTTTCGAGCTCTATCACTCTGTAATTATTCCTTTTCTTGATGTTGCTTTATCAAAAACATCGTTCGATGTATGTTGATATGCTAATTTGTTTTCATTTTTCATCTAATTCCCAGGTTTCTTCAGATTTGAGCATTCTTGATGTTGACCTTCCTTTCAGCTTTATCTTTACTATGTGTTCCACTATGACTGCTTACAATAATCTTGGTGTTGTTGCTGTTCTGACATGGGAAGTTTTGTTTGCTGCCCTGCCAATGATTTACTTGACAATTCAACTTCAGGTAAAACCTTATTTTTTATATTTAGCCGATAGGCTATTCTACGTGGGGGAACCCCACCGGCATTTCCCCCAGTCTGACGCCGGCGGGAACCCGCACGAAAGGCACGTTCATTGTTAGCATTCGGTTTCATCGAAAACGAGGTACGGCACGCTACGCCACGACGAAAGACCATTTCATAAGATGACGACCGTTTCTTGCGTGTACATTTCCCCAAATCCAATAATAATCTCAATCTTTCATTCATCTCATTTAACGGAAAAACAGCAGTTTACAGCCATGGGCGAAGGGGATCTGCACAGTCTTAAAAACTACGAGAAAATTGGGGCAGGGCGGCCATTGAGCGGTGGCCACGAGATAGCTCGACAATGGAGGAAGAAAGCACTGGTCATTTTACTCATAACGTGTTCGATAGTTCTGGCCGTTAGCGCAGTATTTTGGGAACTTCTAATTTGTAAACAAGAGCTGACAGTATTTGGTATTTTGAATTGAGTCTTGCTTCTTTTTTCACAACTTGTAACAGAGAGTACAAGAATTGCAGAGTGAGAGAGAGATAGAGATAAAAAATGGGTTCTTTCATTTTTTTTCAATAGAATTTGTATGTGGGTGAACTAGATGTTATGAAATCTAATGATGGGCAATAGGATAGTGGAGTCTGGGCTTTGTGGGTCTGTGTAGGGGAGTGCCTTGCCGGTAAGGATTTTGGGCAGGGAGGAGATAGAGGCTCTGGTTCAGGAGGAGAAACAACAATGGCAAATTTATTACATGATCACCGACATAGGAGCAATAGCAGTGATGTTGCAGCTGCAAATGGTGCTTTGAAGCCTTGTAGATCTGTTCCAGAGATGGGTTTCTGCAAGTCCAGAGATGACGATGACAGAGCAGCAGATAATCAGAATCCCATGAAGCTTGCCTGGACTGATGGGGGTCTGTTGTTCAAGACTGATGGCTCGTGTAAGAATGAGCTTGCGTTTTATACAGATAGGACTGCTCTGATGCAGCACCACCAGCAGCCTTATTTCCCCTACAAAACTGCAGGTATGGTAGATATATATCTATTGTATATATACTTACGTACACAGAATATGTGGACATATATACATATTATGCCTGTTACACAACATTCATATGTCTGGGTTTGTCTGAGCATGATTGCCATTGTATATGGGGAGAGGAGAAAGCGTGAGCAACATCGGCATTGGGATGGGCAGTTATGGTACTACTGTACAAAGATCCAGGTTTTGCTTCACTGCATCTCAGTGGCAGGAGCTTGAACATCAGGTTTTGATTTCAAGTACATGACTGCTGGTATACCAGTGCCTTCTGACCTGGTTATGCCCATTAGGAAGAGCCTCACTGAATTGACTGGTTTATCAGCTCTGTCTGCTTCACGTCATCCCACGAGTAAGATTTTTCTTGGACAGTTCATTCTATTTTGTCAAACCTAATAAAAACTGTCGGTGGACAATTTTCACAGTACACCCTTACTTAGTATAAAGTGCTCTTTAATTTTCAAAAATAAAATATTTATTTATAGATTTTCCTAATAGCAATTTATATTAAAAATAAATTTATTTTAAATTTTAAATTTTATTTTTCTAATAGTAATTTTATAATCATAAAACATCATCCAATATGCATAATTTTTTCCTGTAGTTCAAAATTTGAAGATTTATAACAACTTATTCAGGTGCATAACTTTAATTTTCTATAATATCATTTTAATTTTAATTTTATCAATATTTATGCTAGATCTAATTTATTATAATATAATTATAAAAATATTTTTAATAATTTAAACATTCTTATGATATTTAAAAATAAATCATATCTTCAACATAAAATTGTAATATAATGGTCTAATTAAACAGATTTATTTATATAAATTATTTATTGTGTATAATATTTTTGAATATCATTTGTATATTTTGTAATATATATATTTTTCTAATGTATCTTAATTTTAAGTTTGATAATTAGCCGATAGGCTATTATAGGTGAGAAATCGACCGGGAAAGTCTCATGTCTGATATTCCGGTTGGATTTTCCCTGCCCAAAAAAGTTCTCCCTGCCGGATTGTAGGTTTTCAGGTTCTGTTACGTGACAGTAACTTTTACAGGCGTAGAGTGGCTCAAATATCTAACTCACGCATGGCAATTTATTAAGAAGGTAGATATTGTCAACAAGAAATCACGATATGGATTTTGTTCTCGGAATGAGTAATTTGGAAGAGCCGTCTGTCAGAGGAAAAGGAGCCTATGTCATTAAGACAGTATGGCACCCACGTAGGGGAGGGCTTAGGCACGAGGAATAAGGACAATTACCTGTAATGCCATGAAGGGAGGACTCTTGTTCAGTGGGGAGTTGGGCTTAGTAAGATACAGTATAATCCTTGCTCTATTGCCAGGTTCGAAGCCACTCCACCGCTGCGAGGCAGTCATGGCAGGCAGCAGGAAATCAGAGCCAGCCTGTAATCTACCAGCAGGAAGGCGATGCTCTGGAGCCAGACTATAATCTAGCGACATGACCACCACCTGCAATTCCCTGGCCAGGCGCAAGTAGAAATAGTAATAGATGTGCCAATCGACATGGCTGACGCAGATCCCTTCACCATGAAAATGAATCAACAACAGAAGCTTCTCGTTGGTCTTCTTATCAGGCAGATATATGCGAGCCCACAGTCCAGTTGCCTCCTATAGAAGCACATCTCTGGTTGCCACTCCATCAATGAAGGTGTGATTGGAAGGAGGGATTGGTGAGTGAGGGGTGTCTCCATTGGTGTGTGCTCCACAAATACATCACTTTAAACAGTTTCAGCTCTCCAGAAACCTCCTCTACTACGTGTTTTTCTTCCATTTTTCTAGGGGAATCATATGATACGGGATTTTCGTTTTCATCTGGGTTTTCTTTTTTTTCTTTATCAATTGAGGGGAATAATATATTTATATTTGATTTTGCAGTGTATGTGAGGAAAAATGAGAAATGTCAGTCGGTTAGTGGAGATAGCTGGCCAGCATCAGCAGCAGAGGGTTGGGTTTAACTCTGGCTGTTATTAAGCCCAACTGCCTAGCTCTGATATTATTTTGCCTAGCTAATGGACTTACTAGGGCTTTCTCATAGCAGCTAACACTAACATTTTATGATGAAATAATAGCTTAGATGTATACATTTTCAAAATTGTTAGGAGGGAAATAGGAAAAGAAGGGTAATAACCAATGTCACTATTAGTGTAATTAAATATAGCCAGTATCCTGCAGGTGTGTGTTAAAATGGTCCATCTGAAAAGAGCTAAAATTCTTGAAATAGCAAGGTGCACTTGCTGCAAAATCCCCCAAGGTGTAATTGGTGAAGGCATGCATTCAACGCATTCACAACGGTTCTCCAATCATCTCCGATTCCACCACAGATTTCTTTAATTAGTTTGTTTATGCATAATAAAAACTGCATGTGTAGTTTGTTTTTTATTAAGTGTAGATTAAAATTATCTATTGTTTCCATGCAATCATTTTGCATTTGGTTTTCCCTATTTTGATTAGTTTTGGTTTTTATTAAGTGCAGATTAAAACTATGTTTAGACTGTTGTTTCCTTGCATGTGGTTTTCCCTATTTTTAGTTTTTCTTTGAGCTTCGATAGCTTGTTCTATTTTTTATTTAATGCACTCTATATTTCCAGATTTGATACATAGTTGAATAAACAAATTATTTTTCCAGCTCTGTTGTTCACTGAGTATTTTTTGAGAAGATCTATTATTCTTTGTTCACCATCGAAGGGACGTGTCACATTGTTGAAGCATGGCATGTTTCTGGCCCTAATGCCTTCTCACAGTAGCTAGAACCTTTGTTTCACTTGCTGCTATAGTCATACCAGCAATCACTATCAGGTTGTTTCACTTGCTGCTACGGTAATGGGTTGCAACCCATGGAGGAGGACCGCAACACTGGAGATAGCCTCACCCCCTTCAGTGTTGATACCTGTATGAGCCCCAATAAACTGCCACACAAGTCATTATCAAACTATAAATCTTTGAGTCTCTGGATCGCCCTATACAGTTTTTAGTGCAAATGGTGAGGTTTTCTAAAAACACTGCTTCAATTTAATTTGTCATTGACCCTACAGTGGAAAGTAGATAAGTGAGTAATTGGCATTGCACATCAATCTGATTGCAAGCATAGAAAATCGTGCGACCAATATCTCCTATCCGATAGTAACAAGTAATCCTATCTGCAAGAGGATTGCCTCATTTATGGGTGAATAGAGATCTGATCAGTATCATTGCCGACACTTCAGTTGAGTTGGTGAGGAGATTAAATATGCGATGAGCCTAAATATGATCACTAAAATCTGGAGGTTGGTGTGTATGTACACCATTCTCTCTAATATTTTTTTTAATTAATTCACGTAGCTCCAATCCCCATCAAGGAGGCTTTATGTATAAGTAGGCACAATGAATTCCATGTCAGGGAATACACATAATTTGGTCACTAGTGCTTGGTGTTGACAGCGCCTAGCATTATTGTTGACTGGTGAGTGCGCTTGCAAATTTGTGGTTCCCCAATTAATAGTTGATGTGCACCTTTGTACGCATTTACCTCCATTTACTGTGGCTATTAACTATACTATCTCATCCTCCGATTAGTTGTGCCAATTTCTTTTTATGTAGATACTCAGAATGAATCTGTATTATTGGAAATGCTCATATTCACTTATATGGTTTATAAATCATGTTAGAATTCAAATGGTTTATAGATCATATTAGAATTCAAACTTACATTGAAATCATTCAAAACTCTTCCTCACTTGTAAATCAGCGTAGGCGTCTACTGGATGGTTACTCCAAGAGAGAATTCTGCATACATTGTGACAGTTATTTGGTATGTAAAATTAGCTACTTCAGTAACTGTTGAAGGTGTAGTAATACCATGGAAAGAAAAAATAATTGCTGCGTGTGGGTAACACCATGGAAAGAAATGGTTTTTTTTACATTAATCATAACACAAAAAAATAATATATATTATTAGCAATTTATTTATTGCTATCAGCATTGCTAAGTAGTTGTGGGTTAATCTCTTTTTCCGTTGGTTGTTGGTAACTAATATCGCACCACTATTTCAGCTAATAAGAAATTAAAAAGATATTAAAGGCACATTTCTTTTAACTTTCTAATATCCTTAATTGTGAGTCGGATTGAGGGCACGTTAAAAATTAGTATATTTTATTGGGATGCCAAGCTATTACCTTTATCACAATCCAATTCCTTAATGTAGGTAAATGGTTAATATTTTACTTTCTAAATATTCTTAAATTATATTAATTTGTAATACTTATTAATTTAAAAGAAAAATCAATGAGTAAATAAAATGGAGATTTAGTAATTAACGTGATGAGTAAATAGATTAAAGATTTGGTAACTAACTCGTGAGTAAATAGAATGGGAATTTATAACTAACTTGTGAGGAAATAGAATAGAAATTATGTAAAAGAATTCAAATATAATAATTTGTAATACAGAATAGAAATTATGTAGAAGAATTCAAATATAATAATTTGTAATACCTATTTCTTAATTTTGTAGCCTCTAAATTTATTTCATAGAGTTGATATATAATTTTAAATAATTAAATGAATAATAATTTAAAAGAAAAATAATAAATAGATATTTAGCAATTAACTTGTGAATTATAATTATCTTATATTGTTCATATTTATATTTTGAGGAGAAATGTTGTTGGGGCTATTATCAAAAAGTGTAATGGGGGCTCTTGGTTAAAGTTAGTGTTTCAAGGGTAGTAAATAATTTTGCTAAGGATTGGTTGGGAATTTAAAAAAAATAAAATAATAAACCTAAACCCTTATCAGGAATATATGGTCTTGAGATGGATGGTATTTTACTATGGTCTGAACGGATGGTATGTTATGGTTCTTTCAAATGAAAGAAACTATATTGGCTTTACATGCTTTCATAAACATGGTCTGATTACTTTTTCTTAAACATTTTTTTTTTCCTTCTTATATAATTTTGCTTTTTACTATGTCTTTAATAAGGTTTATTTTTAACTTGCTTTCTTTATTAAAAATATCAGCAAACATCACAGAGGTAGGTGCCTATAAATTTGAATTGCTTGCAAATTTGAATTGAAGTGTTTCAGGAAATGCAGTGGCTTCCTTGATACTCTTCTACCTTCTGGAGTCCCATTAAGATGAGAAAAAATGTAGTTGGAATTAACTATGTAAATTCTTGTCATCTGGAGAGTGAATCAGGAGTGTGATTGGATACGTCGATAGAAAACACATTTACACATTTAATTCTCAACTTTTTATTTCATCAAAAAAACTAATTTTATCCAAATGGTTGTCTAGCCAGTGGTTTAATTGGCATTAATTTGTGTTGTGGAGGAGTTTATCTTATATATGTAGGTGGAGCCTTTGTCATTTCTCCAGAAGAACAACATTAGTTAAGGAACGCTTTTCATGAGCATAGTTGTTGATTGTGCGGACAAATTGATTTTGACATTATGTACTTTAATGAGAAGAATATAAGTATGTTATCATTAATTTCTATTGACAATAAATAAAAAATGGCGCAGTTGCACAGATAAAATAATGAAATAGGTTAAAGGTGATATTATTTTTTAATGCTGAAATTTGTATGTATGTTTGAAAGAAATGTTTTAATAAATGTTTATATTATTAAATCGTATAATTTTAAATGCAATTGGTTTTTTTTTCTTCTATTTTAATTAAGGAATGCTTTTCACGAGCAAAGTTCTTGATTGTATGGACAAATTGATTTTGACGTTATGTATTTTAATAAAAAATGGCGCCTGTTGCACAAAGAAAATAATGAAATAGGTTAAAGGTGATATTACTTTTTAATGCTGAAATTTGTATGTATGCTTGAAAGAAACGTTTTAATAAATGTTTATATTATTAAATCATATAATTTTAAATGAAGGTGGTTTCTTTTCCTTTTATTTTAATTATCTTTATATGTATTTATTTACATTAGTTTAGTTCTTATTGTATCTTTATATGGAGACACTTTTATGCATTTGCTTTATTTCTATATCATTCATCTATGTATGTATTTATGCAGCCATTAGTCACTTGGATTTGATTGTCTACCCATCTTTGAACATCTTTGTTATTGTGTGTGTACAAATAACCCAACTAGGGTCCCATATCTTCCCAAATATGTTGTGATAAAGATTAAGCTTGGGTGACATGTACTTGAAAAGAAACATTAATTGCATCCATTTTGATAAAGATTTGAACCTTAGAATCTGGTTTCTACATAAATAATTAATAAAAAATATACTATTTTTTAAACATTTTGTATTTTTCTAAATAATTAGTGATGGGTCCCACTTTCTCAATTTCTATATCCAATATTAAACTCCACACCACTATTAGTTTAATTCCCTTATTTTTTGAACTTTTCTATCTTGGTATGGACTTATAATATTACTCTTTCTTATCTTATGAAAATTTTAGGCCCATGGTTTTGTAGAAATATAACATCCACTATCTCAATAGAAGATTAATGATGAAAAGATCTGTTTTAAAGTAACACAAGATAATTTGAGGGAGGTATATAACCAACACTATAGTATTTGGGCTTGGCATCCCAATGAATCATGGCATCATGCATTTTGTTCATAAAATTCTATGTTATATTCTAGAGGGTTGGTAGCTACATTGAATGGTTTCAAAAATGTCAATAGATTATTGTTCAATTAGTACTTGGTGCTATGGACTCTATGACATGGGACTACCTCCATAAATACTTGCATGACAACTAATCAAGAAAAAAAATGATAAAGTATTATGTCTAATCATGAGAGGAAAGCATGCCAACATATTGATATGGTGTATGAACTCAAGGACCTATACCAATACTTAAAGTATACATAGGCTTTATGTGGATTTTAGTTCACATTTAAAAATAACATATCATTTGAGTGATCGCACTAACATTAACATTGATCCAACACTCCAATAGTGCAAGAATAACATGACTGATACATTGTTATGATTAGGACAAACTTACATGATAGGGGAAGGCACCAAGTGTTGTATAAACTACCATTCTCAATATCTTAGATACAGAGTGTAGCCATATATGCATAGGTTGGTGTACAAAATGATTTGAAAGAGGTTGTTGTATAGATTATAGTTGGCTATTTAAAATTACTCTATATGGCTTATGGAAAGATGGTGTAAGGTAAATGATGTGCTACCCAATAAGACAACACATGTAGTTGAGTAAATAGTGAGGGTATTAGAATGCTTATTCTATTTTCTAAACCTAACATAGATAGGAAAAAATAAAACACATAGGGTGAAGTTGTTGAGATAGTTTACAGCCTTGGTTCCAGACCACTAGATGTTCCACTTTATGTTGTGGCAAGGATCGATAATTATAGTGGGTCAGCATGGAATGAAAATGACCCCAAAAGTATACCGATAATACCTGTATCATTGGGCAGCCGTAGGAAAATTCCACTCACAATGGCATGGGCTATTACCATACACAAATCCCAAGGCCTTATGCTGGCCAGAGCAACTATCGATATTGGAAAAATAGAATGACAAGGACTAACATTTACAGCTATATCCAGAGTGAAATCGTTGAACAACCTTCATATTCAACCAATGTTCTCCTTTAAGAGATATGCAAAAAATGCATAACCACACATACACAATTATGATAAAAGAAGAGGAAGCCCGATTACAACAACTATCTCTAAAAAGTCAAGGTACACGACTTTTTTCCCTTTCTCTCTCATGTCGCTCCTACTTATTGTTATATCAGCAATTTGTCTTTTACAAATTGAACATGCCCTCAACATGTTCATGTCCTTTGGGTAATTTTCTTACTTTATTGGCAAAAAAAAATAGTTCCCATTAAAAGTGTTATAATAAATTGAACATGGAGCAATCATTGTACATGTCAACAAATAATGTTTCCACCTAACCATTCCATTTCTTTTGCTTTGCAGGCCTTGAAGCCAAATGGCATATATCATAGCCCCTCACCATAAAACACCAACAATCATACTATGTTTTGTTCAAAAAAAGGTTCTGATGCAAAATTGCTCACCAATATTTTGACTTTTCATAGCACACATTTTGTATATCATGAACTACCAACGAATGTATTTGGTCCAGTTGAGCTATAATGTTGCAACACTTCTACCATTTAAGATAATATATTGTGTTGTTCATCCACTTGCCATATTCAACTCTACTTACATCCCGCCACCCATTCACATTCGCTACGAATAATTACTCTTGCAAAAAACCAAATTCCACTTTCCCCATGCATTTTCCCCCGCTCTGCCCTTCGGATACACTACCATAGTATACCCTCCTATCGGCGTAACCATTGCGCCTTGCTAAGGTGCAAGCGCTAGTAATATATTCATTCTTAGATAAAATTAATTCTCACTTCTTCCACTTAAATTATGATATTATATTTTATATATATATTATGTAAATATTTTAAATACTCTAATTTCATTGAGATTGAGATAATTTATTTTGTATAATAATTTATTCTCATCTAATATTCTCATTAAACAGACTTGGAATAGTCCTCTATTTGCTTCACACCATCACAACATTAAATATCCATCAAGCATTGAGCATTTGAATCACTAAGGAATTGTCTTATGCTCCATATTGATAGACTCCTTAAAAGCATGTTTCTTAAAAATATTTAATTTTAGGGATACAATTCATGTAACACCCATAATTTTTTATGTATTGGGGTGTCTATTATTAAAGTTGGATTTAAGACTATGTGTTAGGGGATGCATAGGTTGTGCCCCTTCTGATTTAGAGAAATTATTCCACAGTTAACCCATCTTCTATTTCAAAATTTCTCACACAGTTTCATAAGAATTAAACCTACGTAACCTGGGTAATTCACACAAGGTAATCCATTTCACATTGCACTGCATTTTCATGTTCTTCATGAGAATTGAAACAGGGCCTCTGGAATTGGAGCTGGGAAGACTTCTAGAAAGTGAAACCAACCTTACCACTAAACTACATTGCACTATTATGTGGGGGAATCCCACCAGGATCTCCTCTAGTCTAATGCTAGCGTTTTCCTCTCTTCTTTTTCCTCACATACTCACTAAATGAGCACATTCCCCAAAACAACAGTCATGCACATTTCTTCTCCATGGATTTTGTCGCTAATAAAAAATACCAAAGTATATAAGCCTATCGGCATAAGCATTGCACCTTATTGGTGCAAGTGATAGTATTTAGCTGAGAAGAACTTAACCTTTTTCCTGTGTAAAGTATGTCAATTATTGACCATAAGATAAAGTCTTTTGGCTGTGACAATATTTGCTAAAGAACTAAGTTTTGGTTGTTTTCAATCGAAACAAAAATACTACTTTGCTTCTGCTAAAGAATTGATGAGACTCAATGGTACAACAAAATCACCCATTGCAATTCATTTTGGTGAATCCATATCAAGAGCAGTGACAATCAGGGCTTTCAAGGTTCAGGATCAGTTTATGAAGAAGAACTTGGAGCTGATTGAAAAAAATTCAAGTCCATTTTTCCATAGTTTTGCAACTAATGAATGGTTGATTCAATGTTTAGAGGTATTAAGTTCTATAGTTCTTTGCTCATCCACACTTTCTATGGTCCTACAACCAGCGGGCACCTTTAGTCCTAGTATGTATATGTAACTAAAGATTATTTGTTTTCTTGCTTGTTCTAGAATCTTTGTTGTTATAGTACACTATTGCATAAAGAGGATCTTAACTAGTGAATTGAACTGGTACAGGTTTTGTTGGGATGGCCCTATCCTATGGCCTCTCTTTGAACATATCATTGGTTTCCAGTATCCAAAACCAATGCACACTAGCAAACTATATTGTATCTGTAGAACGCATCAAGCAATACATGTGCATTCTTCGTGAACCACCAGCAATAATAGAATCTTGTAGGCCACCAGAGGATTGGCCCTCCCATGGTAAAGTGGAATTGCAAGACCTGAAGGTACTTTTAGTTGGGCTTCCTAACCAGATATCTGAAATCCACACCTCAACTATATTTTATTGTTGCTCAAATTAATATTTGATGTCTAATATTTGATTGCTACAGAGAAATTGAGGAGGAATCGAATGAGATTTCTGCGTGCAAAACTCAATACCCATTACTCTCTTTTAAGGTATTTACTGAATGGGCTTTCTATGTTCAAATCCATTCTTTTTAATATTTAAAAAATATAAAATTATTCAAACTTAAGCAGAGCCTCTTGTTTATTCAGGCATCAAGATGTATATTTGATCATGTTTATTAAGTAATGAAAAAAAAAAAAATAACATTTGGATGTCTGAATAGTAAATCAGCTCTGTGTAATGTTTACTCTCAGACCTCAAGATGCACATTTGATTTTAATTAATAAATACAATCAAATATATGAGTAAACATTTTAAAGAGTTATTTTTATTTTATAGTTCATATTACATACAAAAATTTCTAGGTTCTCTTAAAGTTCTAGTCCTTAGTACCCAAATTTTATCACAAAAAGATTAGTTTCAAGTTTATTGTTAGGGAAAAATAAGGTGGCTTAAATTTTTTTACATTCTCAATTTTAGAATAAATAATAAGATTGTAGAAGTTTTTAGAAAGCAAGACATCTCTGATTCTAGATTGATGAAGATTTTGTAGACAAGAGTATATAAATATATGATCATTTGTTACAAAATACAGAAGCATGTATTGGATTAAATACAATGCATATTAGATTTATTGAAATGTAGATGTAATATTTATTGGTCTTTTACGATATATTCTATTTCATATCTTGTGTTTTATTATTTGATGTGTTATTCTATTTTATTGTCTTGTTGTCCATTTCTGAACCTTTTTTTTATGGTATCATGACTTTAATTTCTTGGTATCATTATGGCCTTGATGAATGGGTTTTTCTTTTTTTCTTTCATTCCTTTAAGTATTGCATTTGTATTTGTCATGATGGCCCTTTGATTTATGGGAAGGCTTTTCTTCACCTTCAGAGTTGGTCTACTAGCTTTGACATTACTAAGCTTGACTTGCAACCTATTTGGGTTCGTCTCCCTGAGCTCCCATTGAAATTTTGGGATGAAGATATTATTTAAGATGTTGCTAATGCTATTGGTCATTTTTTACATTAGATAAGGTCACTAAAAATCGATCCAACTTTCTCTTTGCAAGATTTTGTGTCTTGGTTGAATCTGGTTCTGTGCTGCCCAAAAGTGTGAATCTATGTTCCAAGCTTGGGTCTTGGGTGCAAGACCCTCATTATGAACCTGCTCGTATACATCACTCTATTGTTAAGGGCCAGCCCCTGCATGTTAAATATTTGAATACTCTGCTATGTTCCAAAAGTGGTGTTACTGCTGCAACTTTGGCCTCACATAGTGCTAAAGGTAAAGGTCCTATGTTAGGGACTAAAAGGAAGTTGGATGTCAGGCTTGGTACTTCTATGAAGTTGCATCCCATAGTTACTGGTAAAGAGTAGTCTTTTACTGAGTTTTTCTAGTTGGATGGTCCTTCATGCAAGAAATTTTGTGTTGATATGATTCATAGCTCATCTATTGAGTGGATTTCCCACCCAATTAGTACTCTGAGGCCTTTGTTGAAATTTGGCTTCAAACCTCCTTGAGAGGCTTTTGCTTGTTTTAGGTCTTTCCAAAACTTTTTCTTGGTTCTTTGCTTCATTCAAAAGCTTTGTTGGTCCTATTGTTGTCTTTGTGGCTTTCTCTTTGTCTCACCTCTCATGAGTTTTGTTTTCCCTTTGCCTTTATGGTTGGTCTATAATGTGTATGGGCCCTTCTCAAATTTTCCATAATCAAAACTTTAGTTTCTTGGTGTTTAAAGGTTGAGATCTCACTAGATTGTTTTTTCTATTAGATAAGATTTGAAATTGGTTTGTTAGACCATATTAAATTGAATTACTTGTTGATTGTCTTTCTTTTAATCTCATGGAATCTATCAATGAAGGTTGGTTTTTTTTTTTGTTTTTTTTTAAATTTTTATGTAAGTGGTTTTGCTGCAATTAAGAATAAGTACTATAGAGGATGGTTGACAAAAGAGTTGCACAATAGTTAACAAAATGATAAAGAAAAAGAGTTTTGAAAATGCAAATTAGAGTAGGCAATAGTAGTGAATATGTTTTGCATATAAGGAAATTGATAAATTTATATCTACTGATTTTGGAATTTTTTTTATTATTTTAGAGAATTTTCATGTTTTAATGCTCAAGCAAGAAAAATAGGGGTGAGATATAAGGTTTTTTTTAGTTGATTGCAATAGTTGAAAGCAAGCCTCCTTCAACATTTAAAATCTTTAAAGAATTAAGAAAAATGGTAATTTAGTTAAATCGCAAAGGCCCCCAACAATCTTTTGAGAAAATTTGTAAATTAGTGTTTGATAAGGAGTCTCAACTTATTAAGGTAGGGAATATTAATAAGAATCATACTGATCATCCAAGTGGTAGATTATTTTCTATATCTTAGGAAGAAGCTAAAAGGAATTTCATAGTATATCCTAATAAGAGAAAAAAATAGAAATGGTAAATTATTTTATAATGATGATGCTTCTAACAATTTATTTTTTCAAATGGTGTAGAAAAGAAAGAAAGAAAACACGTTGTTTGTAGATATTGTGGTCATGAAAATCATGCATAACTTTTTTAAAGAAGAGTAATGATAAAAGGTAACAATATAAACCTAAAGCACAACAAGAAAGGAGGAGTCAATGTTAGAATGGAAAATATATTTTTGCAGTCATTTTCACAAAGAAAATAGCTATGGATTCATCAGAGATGATTTTTGAACAAAAAATCGAATCCACTATTAAGTGGGATAAATTTGCTTCAACCTTGGATAATAAATGGGTATTTGACTTGGAAGCATTATTTCACATGATTGTGTGTAGATCATTATTCATTGCATTTTATGAGGGAAAACTTTTTACATCAATAAATTACTATTATAAAAGAAATTATATTTTAGGGACGAGAATAGTTAATTATAACAAATTTAAATTTAAAATTTATTTTATTACTTGAAGTATTAGGAGTAAATCTCATTTCAACATAAAAGTATTTAAGCTAGTTATGAGTTTGTTGTCACTTATGATTAGGTTATTGTTAGAGATAGAAGAGACCCAAGTAATATAGTTACTATTTATCGAATTGATCATAAGGAGAGTCTCTCCATATTTGTTGAATTTATTGATAACAAGAATTCATTCTCTCATACATTTATTGCTCACAAGGATTGGATATCAAAATTGTTACATTGCCATGCTATATTTAGGCACATAAATTAAAGTACAACAAACAATTAGACCATGATGTATAGTAAGAGGATTAGCCAAAAAATTATCTTTTGAAAGTTGTGTGAATTATGTGGTTTAGGTAAAGACCATCAAGATCTTTTTTATTCAAGTAAAATATAGACAGAAAATTAGTCACTACAGTTGATTTTTTTGAACTAGGTTATCCTTCACCTTCTATTGGCAAGCATCTTCTAATCTTTATGAGTATACTAAATGAGTATGGGTTTATTTTCTAGAAAGAGAAAGTGAATTATTTAATTCTTAAAAAAAGTTCAAGGCATCATTAAAAAACAATGTGGTGGAAAGTTAAATACTTAAAACAATGGATAATGTGAGTGAATATTGTAATTATGCATTTGAATCATTTTGTGAAAATTTTGGCATTAAAATCAAAGGAGAAATAGTTCTTGTTCTCTTTTATATAAATAGGTTATTTATTGTTGGACTGAATATTGGGCTAACAATTATTTGAAAAATAATCTTAAAAACACGTTTAACACGAGTGACTTGGGTGAACTAAATAACGTATTAAGCTTATTGGTTTGTAGATTACATGATCAGTTATTCATCTCATACTTAAACTATGCATTGAATGTCTTAGAATAATTTAAAATGCTTGATTGTGAGTGTACTTCTACTCCCTTTCAATTTGGAGATAAGCTTACTAAGGATTGTTCTATAGAGAAGGTATATGCCACATTATATAGGCAACTTGTTGCTAGCTTGGTTTACTTGACACACACTAGACTAGATATCTATTTTATGGTCAATTTAGCATCTAGATTCATGGAAAAGCCTTAAGAAAATATTTGGATAGCTACCTAAAGGATTTTGTCATATATTTATGGCAATCAATTTTGGGCTTTGTTTTGCAAGGTTATATAGATGCAAATATGGTTGGTAATTCAAATTGAAAGGAAATGAATTGGTGGTTATATTGTAAAGTTTGGAATAGTCTCCATTACATGAAGTAGGAAAACCACATATTTGTCTTTGTGTGAAGTGAGATATAGAGCAATAAAGGAAGTAGGAAAGAAAGTGGTTTGGATTTGAAACCTTTTACTTGAGATTGGTCTTGAACAATGTTTTGCTATTAATTTATTTTGTGATAATCAAAATATCATACATATTGCAAACAATTTATTTTTGTATGCTAAAGCAATGCATATTAAGATTGATGTTTATTATTGTGGACATCAAATCTGCAAATGGTCAGAAATCTTAACATAATAATATCATGCTTTAGTCATTTCAAACACATTAAATTTAATATCCCTATGAAATACTTAACCATGTTAGAATATGCAAAACTAAATAGATAAGAATAATTGATTGCAAGCATACACAAACATGATCAAAACTTTATTCCATAGTGGATTGGTGTCACATGTGATAGTGACCCTTTCCCAATGCTTGATCAATAGCTAAAATGATGAAATGCAAATGGAGATGATAAGAAAGATGAGCTCTCAAATTAAAAGAGTAACCTTGCATAAAAGTGGTGGAGGATTTGCTTGAGGATGAAGCTTGTATTTAAAGATTTTCAAATGCTGAGTGTTGAAGAGGGACCAATGTGGGACTAAAGATCAAGCCAATAAGATAAGGCCACTTGTCAAGTGATGATAGGCCAATGGTTGTGCAAGATTTGGGAAGAGTGCCCATGAGAGGAGAATTTGAATTCAATTTTTCCAATAAATGCTGAGTTTGACTTTGGAAGGGGACATGTAAGAGGCATGTAAGGCCTCATAAATGCTCTGTTGGGTGTACATGTCCACTTGGGGGGAGATTCAAACTTGGAGAATATTCTCCCTTTATGCCAAGTTGAAAATAAATATTTTGATAAATCAATTAAATGCAATTTCATGTGCAAGTGGCCAAATCTAGAGAATGCAAGTGGGATGAGATTAGCCTTTAATCAGGATTAATTAGCTAGGATGATGATTATGCTGATTTGACCACTTTGACTTGATTTAGGGATTTAAATCAAATCAAAGGGAGATGAATGATGCTATGAGATTTAATTAAATAAATGATTAATTTATTTAATCAAAGAGATGATGATAGGATCAAGTTTGATTTATTTGATTTAAGTTGATGGATTTACCCTGATGAATGGATGAGTGTGATTTTGATCAAATGCATAATGCTAATTTTGCATGTCTACATTTTTCCCCTCTTTGAAGCAATGTACTTGTTGCATTGGTTCAAAGAATAAACTTTCCGTGATCGAAATTTAAAATTTTTCTAATTTTTTGAATGCCCCAGCGGAAAGAAGTACACTGGTACATTGCCCCCTCGAGAGATCGAGTGAAAAGATTCGATTTGAGGGTCAATCTCGCGATAAAGAGGTTCAAAATGGGTGGTTATGGATGATGATGCAAATGAGATGATTTTAAAATGCTTAGAATAACAAATTTATATTATCCTAAACAACTTAAATAATGATATGATATGAGATGGATGAGATTGATGATGTGATATGTTGTAACTATGCAATGGATGATTTATGAGATGCTTAGACTAACAGATCTATATTATGATGATGATTATGCATGTGAGATGATATGCGAAATACTGATGGTTTGCAGATGCAGGATGGATGCATGATGGATGCAGTATGGATGCATGCTAACGGTTTGTGGATGCAGGGTGGATGCATGATGGACTATTCATGATGCGATGTTAGTGCAGAAGTGAGATGATGACAAGAGGATCCAACAAGTCCATGATCTGACGAGATTTTATTAGAGATGATGATGATGATGATGATGATGATGATGATGATAAATGATAATGATGATGATAAATGATGATGATTTGCTTATCAAGGATTGGGACTTTCAAAGGGTCACTTACTTTATGTTTGATAACATGCATAGGTACGATGCATCAAGGTATCAAGAACCAGGATAGTGTTGTACCTAGTGTGATGGACTTTGACTCAACAAGCAGATAGGAGTATTCCTGTTCACACTTGACATACGGAAACCTTGCTAGGGCATACCTAACAAAGCAAGTATTCACCAAGTTATATTATAAGAGCCTCCAACAAGCACAACAAACAAAATAATAATGATCGTTGCCCCATTCCTATCTCTTTAAATCCTTCGTTCGGATATCATTCAAGAGGTCCTTGGAATGAGCGCAATAAGATAAATCAAAAGAAAAGATCAAGTACACAAACAAGCAAATGTTTTCTTCATACCTCTAGCCAAAGTGATTTGTTTTGATAGGATAAGAATCCAAGGTGATATCCAAAATGATGCCCATTGTCGGAACGATATATCCTAGGACATGCATTGTATAGGATGATGATGGTTTGATAAGTTGATTGATAGGCTATTGATATAAGGTTGATTGACATGTTTGAAAATGATCAAGACTTTGATTTTGTTTTAAAGACTTGTTGTTTCGATTTTGATTTTACAATTGAAGCTTTGCTTTTGTTGACTGCTATGATTGTTTCTGTTTGCATTGCCAAAGGATGAAGATGACGATCAGTTTATTATGGATGATTGATTATTGCAGGTGCAAGCGAGATGAGATGGATGGATTTTTTCAAATATTTGGATGTTTTTGACGTTTTGAAATGTTTTGAGGCTATTTTTGGATTTTTGATGTTTTGGGGTTTTGAGATTTTACAAATGTTTTGATTTTTGATTTTTGAATGTTTTGGATTTTGTTTTTTGAATGTTTTTGGTTTTTGATGTCTCGGGGGCTGATAGAAGATTAGCCTTGCCTACGTTTAAGCTCAGAGACGACGTAGTTCAGATTTCAATGTTTTTGATGTTTTTCAGATTTTTTGAGTTTTTTTGGATTTTGATATGATTTGGATGTTTTTGGATTTTCTGATTTTCTGATGTTTTTGGATTTTGGCATGATTTTGATGATTTGGATATGGATATGTGTGACGATATCAGTGCTTTGTTTGGGATTTTGTTGAAAACCAAGATAAGGTTGATTGATCAAATCAAGGGATTGATGATGATGATAACATTGTTGAGGATACACAACAATGCAAGGATTTGAATGATCAGGATTGATGATGATAACATTGTTGAGGATGCCCAACAATACAAGGATTTATTGATTAGGATTTGATGATGATAACATTGTTGAGGATGCACAACAATGCAAGGATAATGTTAAGCAACACAATGATCGGGAGGGATATCCCAAGATTATAGATTGATTTGATTCGATTGATCAGGATTGTTGAAGCTTGGTTTGGAACAAAAGATGTTTTGGATGATTTGATGTGACATTGAAGGATGCGTTTAGATGCGACTAATAGTGATTGTTTTGATCAATTTTTGATGAAAGATGAAGCGTGATAAGGAACATGTTCTCGTCAAAATGTGCCATGGGCTAGTGATTCAGATTTTTGCTCACGAGTGCTTTGACCAGTTTGATTTCAACATTTTCCAATGTTCAGATCACCACATGAGTAGGAGGATATAGATCAAGATTTATTCCCGAAGCAAGATGTAAATACCTGCCCCCAATGTCTAGCAATGTATGGAATGTTACAGATGGATGCCTGGATAAGTGTATGGATGGATGGATATGGTAAGCACGCAAAGTATGCCAAGGATTTATCTTGCGATAAGATAAGGTGCTCAAAAAATGAATGTTCATTTGGATAGTGTTTCATAGCTCAGTTAATGTTACATAGGATAGGATCAATGAAAACGGCCCATGTCAAGATGTTTACCATAAGCAACTGTAAAGTGTGCTCCAAAATTTCATCAAGATCAAGATAACTAAGATGACGGATGCAAATAGATGTGAATGGATTGGATAAATGATTCATGGATGGATGGATTTATTATGGATGAGATGGATGGAGTGCTTGACTTATTATGGATGGGATGAGATGCTTTCAAATGAACTGGCACACATAGATGCTCAATTCTACACATGATGCCTATTTACCAAGTTTTCATCATGGTCTTGCCCAAAGTGCCACTGTAGTGGTTTTCACTAGAGGACGATTTTTATCTTTACTATTTTCAATCCTTTTTCTAATTTTTTTGGATTTTTTGCTTTTTTGCTTTTTTTTGATTTTTTCGAAAGATTTTTAAAAGCTCATGCTGAATCACAAGGTGTCGTTGATGCAGATGCCCCTATCATAATGTGCCATTGATATCCTGCTTGAAGGAGCTGCTTTGCTAAGATACATGCACTTGAATGCAGCTTTTAGGATTCTTGATCTACTTCATTGATACCGGAGTCAACTTTGTCTTTGTGCGCACATCGCAATAGATTTCCTTCTGAATCCTTATGATGAAGGGTCGTTGCCAATACACGGTCAATATAAGAATTGGATATTATGCGTGGAGGCGTGGATGGAGTGTTTTTAGGTATTGGAGATGGATTGGTTGACAGCTTGGAATCTTTGACTGTCCAAACTTGGGAAGATGAGCAATGATGGGTGGATACAAAAGTGTGCATGGAATTAGGACCAACTGCTTGATACACTTAGTACGTTGCTTGAAAAGCTTGCTATTTCTTTTGTGGACATCTTTGATGTATACTTTTCCCTCTTTTATTTTACCCCACAGTTTCTTTGACTGATGGAGTTTTATAGGGATGATCTTTCTTTGTGTTCTTTGGTATCCATATGTATTTTATTTTTCCTTCATGCTTGGCTTCCTTTGCTTTGATAACATTCTTTATACTTTGATTTAACACTTTCCTTTGGTGTTGGTCCCAATTCGTGGATGGGGTGATGGGTGGATGAAGATTCATGGCATGGCTGGTTGTAGTATTGACACTAGTTTCATCATAAGGATTCTTCATGCTCCCTATGTTGACGTTTGCTTGCGATGAAGTTTCCCCCAGTATGGTGGGAGTAGTACCTTCATTCTTTGATTTCTCCCGTTCCAAGAGTTCTTGTTCAATAAGTGTTCTTTGATAGATGACCACCATAGTTGACGTTCTTTCAATTTGCTGCTCCGCTAACTCTGGATGTTCTATCTGACTTGTTTTGTTGAGCGGATAATGATGGATATCTTTATTCATGATGTCCTCAATCTGAGTTTGGGACATATTTGATCCTGATGTTGACAACTCTGTTTGATTGTAGGAGTTAAGAATTTGCTCTTTTTGTGAAACACAATCTTTTTTTAGATGAAGATCATCTACGTGTCCATCCATAGAAAGAATCTCATGGGTAGATGGAGGAGTATGTACTACATGGATATGATCATCTTGCATAGATAGGAGAGTGTCCATCAGATTATTGTAGTATCTTGAAGATACGAATTCTTGATCTTGAATGTTTTCGGAGCTGCTTTTGACATGCTTTGGATCAAGTTCTTGACATGGGGCATCTTCAAAGGATGGATTTCTTACAAAGGACTTTTGGATGTCGACCTTAGGCATGGTCAAGTTCAAGGTTCCTTCAGCATTTGTAACCATGAGGTCAAAGGGGATCAACATGTTTTGAAAATGACCATTGCTAGACTTTGGTGAAAGATTTTGATCATGCTTTGGAATAAATTCTTGAGATATGTCCTCTAACTTGTAAGGTGATGTAGAGACATTTTCAACATGATCATAGGTGAACTATTTGTGCATTATGTCAATTGGATCAAATAATCCTAACACTCCTTGAAAGAGATCACTAAAAAGTGGCTCTTGATGTATGGTAAGTTGACCATCGGATTGTGTAGATACATCCTCAATGTGCTCCTCGATGGAGAGGTTTTGATCATTGTTTTTGAAAATTGTAGTGGAGAGATTGTGAATGTCTTTGACCATAGAGTCAAGTGATGTTGATATTTCTTGAATTGGCTCATTGTCAAGTTTTGTTGGTGGATTTTGATTGTGATTCAAAAGTGACTCTTGACATATGTCGATTTGATCATTGGATGTAGTAAACGTGTGCTCAGTGATGGATTGATCTTGATCCTTGTTTTCAATAGTTGTCATCTTTTGTGTTTGTGCTCATGTTGGTTGGGTAGCTTGAGAGGCTTGGGCAACTTGAGAGGATTGTTGCACTTGTTGAGCTTGTGTTTCTTGTTGCATGGCTAGATATTGTTGGAATCCCTTTTGAAAAGTAGCTTGTAATGTTGCATTGTATTGGTTTGATGTGGTGGAAGTTGGTGGTGGTGGGGGTGGTGGTGGATTTAGAATCATGTTGGATGTAGTGACAAGTGTTTGAGATACACTTGGATTGATTGTGGGGGTTTGAGATGTGATGGGTGTGATAGTGGTGTTTGGAATGTTTGAAGTAATAGAGATGGTTGGAATGACCGAGGTGATAGATCCTTGGGAGACCATATTTTGATTGGTTGGGATCAACGTTGTTGTTTGATTAGATACCATCCATTGGTGTGATGTCGATGGTATATTCAAAGGATTTTTCGTGATGGTTTGATTGATGTTAGGTAGATTGATTTGGATGGCGTGATTGGTGTTAGGTAAAGGGAGAATCCCTAAACCAAGGAATGATGTAGGTAATGGTGGTGGAGATTTCCCTTGGCGCAATGCCTCAACTATTTTGGAAAGTTCCGCAATTTGATCTCAAATTTGTTCTTGATTTTGATCTTGAATCACTTGAGATAGTTGATTTGGCTTGTGTTCAAGTAGTTTTGGCATGCATGCTTGCAGTTTTTGAATGGGATTATGGGAAAATTGACTTTGGATAATGTTCTGATTTGGGATGATGTTTAGATTTGGCATGATAGGATGAACATTGTTGGTATTGGGAATCATTTTTCCAAAGTTTTCTGAGTTAGAATTCATGTTTTGAAAACTTGCACTTGGTACATCCACATTTGGTTTGTAGGGATTTGGTGGAATGACGTTGTTCATTTCAAGGCTCATGCATTGATTATTCAATTGGTGGATTTGTAGGTTTGGACTTAGATCTATCATTGGGAAATGTGTTCCAAAGTTTCCTTGGGCATACTCACACTTGTTGTACCATTGGCATTTGTCGAAGGCAATGATCCTATGTATGGACTTTGATAATTGATAGGCATTGCAAGGCTTTGAAGATTCAACTGATTTGGATTACTCAAGATGTATGGATCAAGTTTATATTCCATGTTCTTCTTGTGTTTTGACCTTGTTATGAAAGTGACTTCTAATGTTCTTAGGACCAATGATGATATGAAGGATGAATGGGGTGAATGATGAGAGTGTTGAATGTTTAGGGACTTTGGATCAATGCTAGACTTAGGGTTTGATTTTGATTGGTCGATTTGGATAGTGAACTTGTAAGCCCTAAGATCTTAGGATGAACTTGTTCAAAGGATTGCTAATTTAATTAAATGTATGGGAAAGGATGCATTCCCATACATCTAACTAAACAAATGATTTTGGTTTTGATGATGTGCCTAAGTCTAGTATGATGTTTTCAAAAGCTCTAAAGTTTGTTTGGATGGATGAAGATGATAAATGTTTGGAGTGGATGAGGTTTTTGATTTGATCCTAAGAGACTTTAGAGAGACTTTGTTTACTAGGCCAAGGTATTGAAGAACACACTTTTCTCTAAGAGCAATCAAAAGACCAATATGACCAAGAGATATCAAGCACATGTGTGGGGTCCAATTTGTTATCTTTGCTTAATGAGTACTTTTTACCACAAACACACTTTTTTATTAGGTTTCAAACTGAATTTCCAATGTCACAACTTCTTTTCATCCCACAAAGTGCTATGTGGAAGTTCCAAGAAATTAGGACAAAGGCTGCCTAATGTTGACCTTTGTAAGAGCAAATTAAGATGTAAACCCAATTACTTAGGAACCTCTAAGGACATAGTCCCAAGGGTAAGCAATAGTTCTTGGGATTTTTCAAAGGTATTTGATCAAACTAATGGGTTTGAAATTTGAATGATGATGTTGAATGTTGGTTTTTCAATGTTTTTGATAAACACACTGTGTTTTCAAACATGCAATGTACAAGCCCTATGGATGTGTAAGACAATATTTGTTGAATCCCCACTTGAACAAGTCCAGCTACGCTTATCTTTAGCAAATGGTTAGATGCTTGACCCCACTGGCTCCCCTCCACGTCACTCACTTATACAGGGCAGCCAAGCATCAACACCCATGAAACTCCCATGGCATGTTTTCCATTTCTACTAAAGACTGTAAAAGTGTGGGGCAGCTTCAGAATGACCGTTCTTGCACCAACAAATAGATCAAGGATTTTGGAAAATTCTAGCACATGGGTTCTAGTAAGGATTTGCCATTCGTGGAGATTGACCCATACGGCAAGAGTACCCTTTCAGATCCATCTTGTCAGAGCCAACTGCGTGATAATGGTGTTTAACCAATACCCACATTTATATCCTGACTGGAAATACTCTTGCCTTTAGAGTGTTACCGGTTGAGTCGTTCCCTTGGGTGAGTACTTTTTCCCCAAGGCAGGCCCTCTAAGATAAACAAAAGCAAGCAAAGACACAATCTGTAACTCGATCGATCTTTGATGGCACAAAGAAAGAGAATATACGCGAAAATGCCCCTACTCACACTCGCACAAGATGTTCGATTTAAACCCAAATTAAAGTGTTTCAAAGCAATAAAATGTATCTTGAGTGTTTCTCTTGCACCCTAGATCGCACGAAGCGCAAGGGGAGAGGATACGCACTCAAAAGAAAAAATCACACAATTCAAGAACTTGTTCATTTTATAGCCTTCAAAGAAATTGTGAGTTCGTTTTAAGCACCAATATGAAATGTGAGTTTTGATTGTTCAATTCTTAACCTCAAATAAAATCTAGTGAGTTTGTCCTAAGATTCATTTTAAGCCCTTTGCAATGAAAAATCAAATTGTTCTTTTTAGACCCAAATGAAAATTAGTGTTCTAAAACGAAAAGACAAACAATTTCGTGGAAAAGTGTTGAACAAACACTTAAAGTGTTTAAAAACACTTTGAGTTTTCAAAAAAATTCTCCTCCTTTCGTTTTCCTTTGCTAGCTTTTGTACCTTTGTTGATTTTCAGCTTTGTACCTTTTCGCCTTCGCTTTTCCTTCGTTTGTACCTATTATACAAAAAAAAAAGACAATTATGTGAGATTTAGATCATTAAATCCACTTTGATCATTAATTCTAAACAATAAAATAATTTCTAACAAATGATTTGGATGAGTATCACACTTGTTAGATTCACTTTCCATCAAAGTTTCTCTACATAATCCACATTGCTCAAGATATTGATTTAATAAATCATTTCGCAAAGAAAATATCTCTTAAAAACGTTCACTATATCAAAGAAATCATAATAAATGTGATAATGTATATATTTATGACATTTATTAGATCATTTATTAGAAAATTTATAAATCATGAGTATAGTGATATATCATAAGAAGATATTTGAATTAGGAGTGAATCAAAATGATCCACTTAGCTTTTTATGAAGATGTGGATTTATCTTATCACTCTATTTAATAGCTAGCAAGCTACATATGTATCAAATTAAAGACAAGAGCACATGTATCGTAAGATTAAATGTCTCCACCCTTTCTTAATGACTGGCAAGACTAAATCAATGCAGAATGTATTCAAAATTGGTGAAAAAAAAGAATAAGCAAGCATTTAATGATAAAGACAGCGATGTAAATGAGATGAGCACCAATCATATCAAAAACCCAACATTATTTATGATGACATAGACTAAAGACACAACCATCATTAGCGCCCTTCAATTTTTTTGAAATTTTAGCATAGAAAATTGCGTCTTAGCCTTTTGAATCTTTTAACAACTGTAAGAGACAGGGGAAAAGCTGTACGGGTTTACTCCCCTCGCATCAGAATTTCAAAAGGTCAATTGAAGAATAAATATAGATGTCAGATGTAAAGCCGAACTCTTATTATTTTTTGATAGAGCCTAGTGGGTGTAAGACTTCAAGCCATTTGTGCAGGTCCAAATTTAAATTTAGCAAAGACTCCAATGGATGTTTTAAAGAGAAAAAAAAAACAAGAGAATGTGCCCCACGTTAATCAATAAAATATTCAAGCATATCCAATGGGCAGGTGTGAATACTATCCTCAAGACTTTTTTTTGGCAGGCATCTTCCCAGGTAAAGAAAAGTCAAATAACAGATGACTGGACAGATTTGAAAATAACGCTAGTGCTTAATAACTCAAACATCAAATGATAAACATCGATGAATGGAGAAAATAAGATCAAACTCATGCGCCAATGGTGAATGTCTTGATGGACTAAGCTTTGACACCTGCGAGTAAAGTCTCAACAATATCAAAGAGATTGATGTTCAGCAAAATACCGCCTTAGCATATCCCTACAATTCAACACTTGCATCAAGTAAATACCCAACTACAACATTTAAAATCTTAAACTAATTTCTAGATCTACAACACCAAATTTTTTTTGGCATAGAATCACTGTAAACAATCATGACAAATGTGTGGGCAGAACATAGACAAGGTACGCTAATTTTTTACATTCAGATATCAATGTTGAATATAGATCATAATGTGATATAAGGAAACTGACTCCAACATTGAATTTTCCACTGCTTAAATTACGAAAATATAGACAAGGCGTGCTGAACTATTTTCTAAATGAATAAAATAAAAATGTTGAAGCATAGGCAAGGCGTGCAAACTCTGCCTGACAGAAATGTGAAAGCATAGACAAGGCATGTCTCTTCCTAGAGAAATATGAAAGCATAGACAAGGCACGTAAACTGTGTGACAGTTTGTCTCAGAGAAGAATGGTTATCCTACATGTGTTTGTTAGCGCGGCCTCTGGAGTTCTTCTTCTTGTCTTGTTTGGCAACGTTGGGGTCTGCCCCCTCACCTTCCTTATGCCAAAACAAGAGCTCTGGAATGGGGTATCAACATTAATCAAAATCAAATAGTAGGTGAAAACAACAAACTATGTGAGAAAGCACACATATATAAGGTACACCGATTGCTGAAACAGAATGTCTAAGAGATGTTCAAAGAAAAAAAAAAAAAACAATGATTGCAGGATGCGCACAAAATGGATTTGCTGAATAAGCCTTAGACACTTTTAAGCAAATGTAATTGGAAAATGTAAAGCGCATTCCACAACCTTCTCCCATGTTCTCTGCCTGCACCGAACCTGCAAAAATGTTTAAACCACAATACATCATTCATGGATATGAGACAGAGGATAATAACTACGCATTAAATTATACACAGAAAGTTGTTGGTTGAATGGTTTCCCTGTTGCATTCAAACTTTGGATTTTAACATGTTATATCTATAGTTAGTGATTGAATCTGCTAACAATAAAGGTGCCCTCCTTCTAGCGCCATTTTGTGGACATCACATCTGCAAATGGTTAGAAATCTTAACATAATAATATCATGGTTTAGTCATTTCAAACACATTAAATTTAATATCCCTATGAAATACTTAACCATGTTAGAATATGCAAAACTAAATAGAATAAGAATAATTGATTGCAAGCATACACAAACATGATCAAAACTTTATTCCATAGTGGATTGGTGTCACATGTGCTAGTGACCCTTTCCCAATCCTTGATCAATAGCTAAAATGATGAAATGCAAATGGAGATGATAAGCAAGATGAGATCTCAAATTAAAAGAGTAACCTTGCATAAAAGTGGTGGAGGATTTGCTTGAGGATGAAGCTTGTATTTAAAGATTTTCAAATGCTGAGTGTTGAAGAGGGACCAATGTGGGACTAAAGATCAAGCCAATAAGATAAGGCCACTTGTCAAGTGATGATAGGCCAATGGTTGTGCAAGATTTGGGAAGAGTGCCCATGAGAGGGAGAATTTGAATTCAATTTTTCTAATAAATGCTGAGTTTGACTTTGGAAGGGGACATGTAAGAGGCATGTAAGGCCTCATAAATGCTCTGTTGGGTGTACATGTCCACTTGGGGGGAGATTCAAACTTGGAGAATATTCTCCCTTTATGCCAAGTTGAAAATAAATATTTTGATAAATCAATTAAATGCAATTTCATGTGCAAGTGGCCAAATCTAGAGAATGCAAGTGGGATGAGATTAGCCTTTAATCAGGATTAATTAGCTAGGATGATGATTATGCTGATTTGACCACTTTGACTTGATTTAGGGATTTAAATCAAATCAAAGGGAGATGAATGATGCTATGAGATTTAATTAAATAAATGATTAATTTATTTAATCAAAGAGATGATGATAGGATCAAGTTTGATTTATTTGATTTAAGTTGATGGATTTACCCTGATGAATGGATGAGTGTGATTTTGATCAAATGCATAATGCTAATTTTGCGTGTCTACAATTACATTCAAGATCTTCTTCAAGCAAGCATTCTCAATCTACAATTGTGTGCCAATAAAGACAAAACATTGAAAATATTTTTCCTTTATACATTCATATCATATAAAATTTATAGCTTAGCTATGATGACCTTACTCCTAAAGTTGGATTACCAAAGTAGAACTTATTATATTTATCCTATCACTTGAATGCATAGGAAAAATGGTGAATATTTTTCAATTAAAAAAAACAAAACAAAATAAGTTTGATCGCCTCATGTAGAGCTAAATTCTTTCAATTTTATAAATAATAGAAACTATGTGCTGGTTAAATAATTAGAATTGATAAAACATAAAACCGGTCGACTGGGTTGAACCTATTTGTATATGGCAACACAGATTGACAGGTGTGGGTATTAATGGAAGCTAGCAATCACATTTGAAAGCTGCATGATCAAATATTTTATAGATTAATTTAAATAATCTAAAAGTTATTGTTTCATATCCATTAACGTCTTCACCAATACTTTGAAACTTTTGGGCCTTTTGAATTACAATTTGAAGCTTTCAATTATGTGATTAAAATGTCTAATATTGGTTAATTGTAATTTTCTTACTAGGAATAAATCTACTTGGATTAAATTTAAGGACTGTGTTTAAAGTGACTTTTGTCTTTAGATGCTACCAAAAGACCTATATGGAATTCTTTCTTTGCAAGAAGCTTGGCTATCTTTAAGGCTAAACATTTTTTTTCACATGAAGTCAAATTCACTCTCTTACACACATATATATAATTTAATTTTTTTATTACATTGAGTATTATCAAGAAAAGGTATTAAATCTTGGCACTTTTAAGCACTTGGACTATCTACATAGAATAGGAAAAGAAACAAAGATAAAATATACATTATGATTAAAAATATGTAATTAACTAATCAAATATATAATTTATTTTTACATTTATAGTAAGGTTGATAGATCATTAACTAGAAATATGAAATATCAATTTATAGTAAGTTTGACATTTTATAAGCATATATGTCTATTCTCAAGCATTTTGGTATTTAGTATGGTTTACAATATCAATCTTGTTTTGGTTTTAAATAAACTTTGTAGATATCTCAAATTTACCACTAATTTCCTTCATATTGATTTTTCCATGAATTAATTAACTAACGTATTATTTAATTAATTGTCTTCACTATTCATCATTAATTCATTTTTCCTTAATATTGATTAATTAAATCAATTATCTTTATTCCCCAAATCCTTCAACCAAATCAATTAATTAATACCTACTTTTTGTATTAAAGATAGTTCAAACACATATATACAATTAGATTCATAACCACATGAAAAAACTATGCATCATTCTATTGTATAGTATTGTTGTTCTCAAAAGGAGACCACAAAACATATCTATACATGATATTCCTATCTACTATTTTTTTTCTCAAAAAGAGACCACAAGACAATTGTATACATGATATTCATGTCCACTATCTAGAGCTACTATTGTATATATTGAAGTTGTGTAAACTTATATAAAATAATATATTGATTAACAAAGTATTGTTTTACATAATATTGAAACATTAGAAATTTCTACTCTCATGGTATAAATCCATTTCCCTCCAACCTATTAGAGGCTCAATAGCTGATATCTCGTCATTGGATCTAACTACTTCAATGGCAAAGTCATACCCATCATTGAAATGAAATCTAGCACCTTGTATTTTCTTGGTTTTCTTTTGGTTTCTCACTACATTTTCACTATCTTTTGGAACTCTCTAAGAGACTTTAGAAAGGTTGAGGTTTCAACTTGATTCTAATGCCAAGTATGCCCCTACCTTACTTCTTCTTTGTTGACACATACTACATTCCATCACTTAGAAACTTCATGAACTTAAACCTTGTGATCTCCATAGTCACAATAACCTGCAAAGCAACATTAAGTACTATGAGTCTTTTTGAAAACTCAATAAGTGTCCTCCTAGACCCTTTAAATTTTTCCTCATTTCTTTCCTTCCATATATTCCAAAGTATTTTAGTTGAAATGAAAAACCAAAACAAATTATGTTCTTTATTTGGTTTTTCTCCAGTCCCAAAAATAATTCCTTCCAATTAATTTCCCCAAGTTACCCTCCCAAATCATTTTCCCATCATAAAAATTTCCAAATTTCTTTGGCATAAAAATCCATGTTTAACTAATTTAGATATTCTACAAATATTACATATTTCAATATCAAAATGATTTAGTTTGTAAGGTAACCTTTTCAAAATAAGTAACCATCTGAAGCAAGCCCTTTTGGATTCCAACACATTTGACTAGATAGATTTAAAGTTATTTTTCCACTTTATATCTATTAATTTAACATCCCAACACTTGTTAAGATATTTAGTAATTGAGGTAGAGTAAGACAATGACTTATATATCATCCTAGTTTTAACATCAATCAGAGGGGTACCATGTTTCCACTTAAAGTATTTATACTATTCATTATTCTAGATATAGTTAGTAGAAAAATGAAACCCTTTACATGCTTCCCTCAGAGTTGAATAAGTTCTCCAATTTGATGGAGGTGAACCATACTCATTCCTTAAGGAGGCTCAAATCCTTCAGCTACCCATTAATTATAATATCATTGGAATATTGGATTCCTTTTTAGGATCAACTTTTGGTAGAGAAACCTTGCAATAGAGAAAGTGGTCCACCCTTATGTTCTAAATTACACCAAATGGATCTATGAGAAAAGATTAGATTATTGCTATTCTTAATGAAATGGAAATAGCTCACTTTGTTATTGATAAGCTCCCAATATTTCCACAAGCTTTTAAACACATATGAACTTGCAAGAGTTATTGGGTATTTGCTAATGAGAAGATAATATAATGGGAACAATTTCAAAGTCTTAGCCTAATTGGGAACAACAAGATGAATATTATTTATTAGAATTACTTTCCATGGTTCATCACCTTCTAAGTCCTTGATTATCCATTTAGAAATAAGAGTGATTCCATGCATCCTTAGGTCCTTAAGGCCTAACCCCCTATTTCTTATCTAGACAACACCACTCCTACTTGACATAATGTTTCTTTCTCTTACCCTTACCAATTGACAAAAGGTAGTTTCTTATTTTCTTTTTGATTTCATTAACCTGATAGCTACTAAAAAGTCAAATAGAGGAAAAATATAAACTATAAGAAGACAAGATCTTTCAAAAAAATTGTATTCTAGTAGCTATGGATATGTATTATTTACTCCAACCATCAATTTTCTTATCAATTTTAGCTTTAATCCAAATCCACATATCTTTTAGATTAGGGAAAATTGAAAAAGTTATTCCCAAGTATCTGAATTGCTTATGTGGTGCCCCCATTGAAATTCATACTTTTTAAGCCAATCAGGAGGACATTTTGAACATCCAAGCATGATGGATTTTGCATTGGAGATCTTTGTACCTGAAGCTTTGTAGAAGAAGCTTAACTTTTGAATCAAGCTATCAATATTATTTTCCTCAAGCTCAGCAAAGATTGTAGTATCATCTTCAAATTAGATAATTTAGCAATTCATTATGGTCACAAAGTGCCAGATCCCTTATCTTAGGGTAAAGATATGATTCTCTTAACACTTGTAATGCAAAAAATTGAAACAATTACAAAGAGGGTCAAGGGAATGGGGCAAGCTACCTGGTAGATCTTCCTAGTGTAATCACCTTGGAGAGGGAACCATTCACTTCTACTTGAGCAACAACATCACTTGACATATTGTTCTTGTATGACACATTTAGTAGGGTAATTGGTCTCCAATTCTTTATTAATGCTTTGTCACCATCTTTGGGAAGAAGTTTAATGATACCTTTGTTGACGTTCTTATCCAAGGATCCATTGTTGAGAGCTTCCTTGTAAACTTGAAACAAATAATCACATACCCAATAAATAAATGTTTTGTAGAAATCTATAAGAGGCCCATCATCCCTTAGGGATTTATCATTGTTTAAAGTTTTAATGAGTTTCCTAAGTTCATCTTTGGATATTTATTCACATAGTCTAGCCACATCATCCTCAGATATTTTCTTGGGGAAAAATTGCTTGATGTATGCTCTAGCATTGTGGCTAGAAAAATTATCCCCTTCAAACATAAAATGATTCTTATAAAAAAAAAAAAAAACACATCTTTTTATGTCTTCTTGATTTGTGAGAAGCATCCCCTCATGCCAAATTTGGTCAATTTGTTCCTTGATGACTTTATCTTGGATATACCTAAAAAAGTACTTGGTACCTTTGTCACCATTGTTCAAATAGTTTCATTTAGCTCTTACATTCAATCCCTGCATTCTATTTACTTGTAGTCTTCCTAGTGAGTTCTCAGCTAAGGCGGGCTATTCACACATCCTCATTTAGTGGATCATCTTGAATATAAGTTTTGGCTCAACAATATTTATTGAAGATCATTCTCCTCCTTTCTTCTATCTATGGATCTCTTTTTTCTTATGTTCTTGAATATTATTTCCATCCATTCACATTATGTTCCCATTTCTTGGTAGCATTCACATCGCTTAACATCCATTTGTTAATTTCTCTAAGGGTAATAATAGCTGCCTTGCAGTCTTCATCATTTAAGAGGTTTGTATTAAGGATGAAGTATCCACCCTTCTTCTTTTCCTTTATCCTACTACTACTCAATATAATCTTGGCCCTTATAGGGTGATGACCAAAAAGTGAATAAGGGTATACACTCACCTTACACCCTTCTCTACTTGGATCTAAATTGAAGTAGTCTTTGTTAGGATAAAATCTATCAAGTCTATACTATATCCTCCTTCCCCATTTTTGAGCATTGCATTACATGTACTAGATGTTGGTTCCACATTTCTTCATCCCTTCAAGAGGGTCAAATAGGTTGAGTTTAACTTTCATTCTATACCAAAAGTGTTTCTCATTACCCTTCTAATCCATGTCTGTACTCCCTTTTTTGTCCTCCTTATTCTCAATCATATTGAAGTCACCCCCCAAAAATTCATGATAGATCAAGAAAGTCACAAATCCAATTCCACAACTTATCCTCTCCATGTACTCATTAGAAGCATAAATGGAGCAAATGCCCAATTTGAGGTCTCCTTTAACATTTTTGACCACACTACTGTATTACATAGAGAGATATCGAATGTAGTTATATATTGGGCCCAATTATTAGAAAGTAGGATAGTTGCACCTTTTTTCCCTTTCTAATGCTAAATGGTAAAGTGAGAGGAGTTGTTCCAAATGAATTTGAGGTTAGTTTCCAAGTGAAATCCAATGGCTTTAAATTTTTAAATGAGGACAACATATTTATTCTATTCTAGGTTAAGGAGCCTTCTCACAATGTCTTTCCTATTAGGGGATTCAATCCCATTGACATTCCATGAAGCACAGTTAAGGTTCATGAGAATTAAATTTTGGGTGAGTCTCTTTCTCATTCCTAAAGCTCTCAAAGAATTTAGGGATCTTTTAATCGATTTCTTGATCCTTTTAGAGGTAGGCACTGGGACCACCACAATTTTTTTCTTCCTTTTATACTTGGAAATATTTAAACTACCCCTACCAATTGGGACAATTTTCCCTTCTTTCCTTGTTCATTTTGGGGCAGGGGGTGCCAAGACTCAGGAAAATTTTCCTATCTATGGTCTTCTCAAGATCCAAGGACCCACTAGTTGGTGCAATTTTTTGAGTGATGTTAGGTTTTAGTGTAGACCCATTTTCAACCTCAGTACCCCATTGATAAACTTCCACTTTGCAGAAATTATTTCTCTTTTCTACAATGCCTTCTAGGTCTATATCCAATTCTGGGTCATCCTTGCTATAATGGTTTGGTATAAACATGTAGGTTGATCAAGATAATATTTTTCTCTATTTTCACTATTTAGATTCATATTGCCTTTGTCAATGTGAATATTATTTTTTATCTCATCCTCTAAGCTTATGACTAGCCATGGGATATCAATGTCACTGTGGTTGGGTCTAGACATAGAGCTGTCATGAAGTTTGTTCACTATTTTTATTATTCAACTTATTAGTAGCCTCCAAGGTACTAGTAGAATTTTGTTCCACTATTCCCTCAGCATTGGAGATCAAATATTAATATTTTCATTGTCATGGTTAACGGGATCCAACCTCTTACTATTACCTTGTAGGTTACTAATAGTCTAATTTTAAAATTCAATTTCAGAGACAATGTTTTTGACTAAAGATGATAATTTCTATTTATATCATGTTGGTTTGTTTCAATCATGTTACTTAGGTTTGAATTATTTCCCTTGTTACTTTTATTAGTTTGTTTCCTTGTTGAACTCTAAATTATAGTTTCTTCAAATTCCATCAAGTCCCTATTATTGCAGGACCCTTTTTTAACTTTTTATTCATTTCAATATTTTTCCTAATCTTATCCATAACAAGTTGTGCATTTTTTCTCTTTTACATGTCACTAGTCTCCTTTATTGATGTGGGGTAGTGTTTATTTGGACTAATTGATGTTATCACTGGGGCTTTAGCTTTAACCCTTCTTGAAAGGTCAAGATCGATTTTAGATTTTTCTAATTCTTTAGTCATTGGATTTAATGATCTTTCCACTTTAACACTAGAGGAATTCTCAGGGAACAATTTTTTTTTCCTTTTTTGTTCCACCATTGTCATGTCTTCCATCATGCAAGGTTTAACCATAGAATTTATTTATATTCCCTCTTTTTCATTGCTACAATTAAGTTGTACCAAGTCAGGGTTAGGATCCCTATTGTTTTCCTTAGTATTTGATCTTTTTAGATCTTTTTCTATTAGTGTACCAACTATGGTCTCAAAGCCACTCCTTTCACTTTCTTGCCCTAGATTCTCAGGAATCCTTGTAGACTTATTAACATTTTCATCTATCTTCATGCTAGGTATAGACTTATTAATTCTACTAAGAATGAGAGGGTAGTTTTCCTTTTGTGCCCCTCCTTTCTATATGGATAAAAAGCATTAATGCCACTCAAAACTTCTAGATAGAAGATGTGAATGTTTTCCAAGATTAATTTCCAAAATTTTAGGGATTTCCACTTTGGGAATAAGAGACACAAGAGCCTAGGCATCCATATGAGGGAGAGAAGCTTTCACTTCATTAACCCTAATTATATTCCCAATTAGTGACAACACAAGCGGTATGAAAGTACACAACATTTGTGGAATATTTTTCAATATGACCCATGTAGGGCATGGTAGTTCCAATATTTTGTCATTTAGGGCATTGGGTAACTAATTAAGGGTGCACAAAGTGAAATTCCATATATTCTAGTTATGTTTTTCAAAACACTTTAGATTTTGTGTTCTTTGAAAAAAATTAAGAATAACCCCTATTGGATCATCATACAAAATGATATATGAATACCAAGTTTTTTTTCCCAAATATCAAAAAATGGACTCATGTAGGTATTTCCTAGACAAAAGTTTTGAAATATCCATGACAACCATGCACATAATGACATTCTCTAACCTATTACTTTCATTAGAAATTGCACTTTTCATTTTTGCATTAGGAGAAATGATCAATTTTCTAGGGTTTGCAGAGGAGCACTTACCTCTTCCTCCACCATTAAACCCAATTTTGTTTCCCTTGCTATTGGGAAGTACAATTTTTTTTGCATCAGATGAAAATGTGATCTTTCCTACCACAATATCCTAGAAAGACCTACTCTAGGCATTAATGACCCTCTCTCTTTCTATCCCATTTGCAAGGTCCTTAGCCTAGTATTTGTACCCTTATCCATAAATTCCCAAGTTCCATGGAAATTAAAACCAATATCTAAAGCATAAATACAAATACAAAATCAAAACACCCCAAGCATACGACACACTCCAAAACATAGATCCTACCATTTATGTAAGCAAAAAAAAATAAATGAGAAATAAACTTAAGAGGTGTACAAAGACAACCACGATTCAGGGAAAAACTCTATAGAGGAGGGATCTTCCACCACCACAACCACCACCTACAAGCACCCTTGTTGTACTACATTCCCTCTACCACTCTCTCCCCTATATTTTACATTTTTCTACCTTCCATGTAAACTTCAAAGATATACCTACTTAGGTATTTTGTATTTATATAATGTCATTAATACATACTTAATTAACCAATTTATGATAATTAATCTCCATTACTATTTCTTTTAATATTTAATTTCACATCATCATTAATCATTAGAATTTTTATTTTAGCAATTAAATATATCTATATGAATTAAATTTTTTATTGTTTTCCTCTTTCCATGTGTCCCAAATATCCTCATTCTCCCACATGTGTGAGAATGCTAACTCATCCTACTATATGCTTCCACATGCGTAAGCATGCTAACTCATCCCACTTCTTTCTCAAACATGTGTTATAATTCCCTCTTGGAAGCATGTTTTATTTCCACCTCAACCTACTCCATACTCCCATATTTATGAGAACATTGTTAGGATTAAGGTGTCATCCACCTTGTAAATCTTATGTCATGTTTCCAAAATCCTTGGAAAGTATCTCTAAGCACTTAGGGTGTATTGGAAAAATATTTTATAATATTAATTCTCACCATTGTTTGTAATATACTCATAAGGGGTGATGGGTCCACTAGTAGTGGTAAAGGTGACTTGTGGAATTAAATTTTTAATATTGTTTCCCCCGTGTGTGGACACCTATAATGGGATAATAAAATATAAGGGAAAGGATAAATGAGTGACTATTAGGATTTTCCAAGTGGGTGCTTGGAAAAAGGAAACATGTGTAACTTGGGGTTTCATCATTTATTGTATTTAATATAATATTTATCTCTCAAGTTTGGGAACCCAAGTTAGAGGGAAATTATTTATGTCAAAAATAGTGTCCTTTTTTATTTCAAAAAGGTATTATAAGTTTTGTGTATGTTTGGAATGAAGGCCCATCTTTGGGCTCCAATTTTGGTGGATTAGATGCCTTCACACATCTATAAAATCAGCCTCTTGGATGTAGAAACTGTAACCCATAGTTGGATGTAGTGTTACTTTGTAGGAACAAGGAAAAGTTAAGGCATAAGGAGTTTTTTCGTAGGTACACAGATGCTTCCATGTTGGATGCAAAGAGTGGAATGGAAATGGTTATATTGTAATCTCATTTATTTGATGATAATGCATACTTGGCATCTCTTCTTAGTGGATATTTTTTCCCACAAGGAATTCTCCATGTAAATCCTATGTTATATGATGATCTTGTGTTGCTGATTTGTGCCTCACTTATGCTATCTTATGGTGATGATATTGTTTATTTTTTGTTGTTATAAGTTCACATAAGGCAGTGTTTATAAGCATGTTATGTTGGCTAATTTTTGGCATCATAACTTGAAGATAGATCTAATCATGGTAATTCCATATTAAGGAAATTTTATTTTTATATTTTCATATAAGTTTCATATTTTCATGTTTTTGTAGTCTAAGCCTTGAATCTCATCCTTTGAAGTCATATTTGGATAGATATTTACTTCTTAACAATCAGTATTAAACCTATTTATTTATAATCACATGTTAACTCATCCCACTCTTTGATCACACATGTGTGATTATGCTAACTTGGAGGCATTCAAATCCACTAACTCATCCCTTGACATTAACTCATCTTCACCTCAAATTCTCACACATGTATGAGCATATCTCCCACACATGATACATTTCTCACACATGTGTCATCTAATCCTACACCTTGATCAAATCTCATCCTTTGATCTTGGATCTTCCTCTCTCTTGAAACTTTTCACAATGTTAGGAATTCAATCCATGTGAATTTTACCCAACCCTCCTTTCAACTCCATATCCTGCCCTTCCATTTTCCTTACAAAAAATCTATTTAATGAGAGGCCTCACCACCCATTAGACAAGAAAAATTCATGGTAATGTTATTCTACCATTTTTTTGAGCTAACCATCTAAGAACACCCTTATGTTGTCAACCTAGATACATGATCACAAGGATCATCCATGTCTCTAAATTGAAGCTAATCCAAAAAACCAATGATGAAGGTATAAATATTAATTTTATTTATTCGTATCTTCCATTATTGTTGGTTAACTTTACTTTTTTCTCCAACATGAGTCTCACTATCCACTATTGTCTAGTTTCTAAGACTATGTCAAAGTGTACCTCCCAAAAATATAAATCATGCATCAATTGATCCTAATGATTTACCTTCTAATTCTTCCACTCTACCTCAAAACCACAAGTCCTTAAAGTTCACATTTGAAATCCTCAATAGTTTGTGTGGAGAATATAAAATCCATGAACCCCTCCATATTTCCAAAGTACCCATCTCCCCTTTCTTGTTTCTCTAACCTAGGCCTAAAATATACCCGACCCCTTTCTCATGTTGCAATAGGAGCCCACTACCATTATTTATAACAAACACCTTGAGGATGAATACATAAAATTATTTTATTGCAAATGGATTTATAAAAATTATGAGTATGCTACCAACTTTAGAGGACACAAGTATCATATTTCATTGTGAATGTTCCATAATTTAAATTAAAATATTGGCTAAGTATTCATTACCTATTAGGAGTGTTATAATTCCCTTCTCAACTTTCTTGATACTATTAAGAACACCTATTTTGATCTTGATGATAAAAAATTGGATGTTATCCCTATTCATTTTGAAGAGCTTACTACTAGAAGCCTATTCCATGACATGCCATCCTTGTCATCCACCTTGACCTACAATATCTTGAACTCATGGATTGGGACCAATGAGATCATACTATCTTGGATACATTAAAAATATATGAAGCTATCCTTGAACTCATGAATATCATGATCATATACCCTTAGGAGATAATAAAATGGGCTTGAACATATTATTAATCTCAAGCATGTATTTTGAGAGAAATTAGATCCTTTTGACCCTAAGGAACCATTTTGAATTGGCACCCCATATAGACATATTAGTTAAAATGGAGCTTCACCTTTTATTAGCTCCATATCTCTCCAAGATGGGTCACCTCTCTTTGTTGAGGAAACTATGGATATTAATATTTTTATAAGTATAAAACCTAAATTCAAAGAACTTGAGCTACTACTTTAAATCTTGAGTTGAAAGAGGGTGATCCCACAAAGCTGGTTTACAATTTCTAGGAGATTTGGATTTTTGCTGAAAGCACACAATTTTAGAAAATATAATGATTTAAGCCTTAAAAATTTCCATTTAAAGCATTCCAATTGAAGAGGGTTTGATCAAACTACCTTAGATCAAACGCCTTTGGATAGAAACCCACTAGTATTAAACCATACCTATAATAGAGTCTTCTTTATACCTATCAAAATGCTGATAAAAAACCACTTTTAATTTACCTTTTGGTGGAACAAATGAATTCATTTAAATTTTATTTTTTTGTAAGTATGTATTCCTTATTATAAGCCTCCAAAAAAATATAATTTTAAATAAATTTAATTTAATTATTATATTTATTTTTTATTTCTTGTGAATGTAGGTTTTTCACTGAAAATCGAGCTTTTTGTTTAGCACATGCGGAAAAATAGAATATTATCAACAAAAAAAAATGAAAAATATGAGTGCAAAAAATATTGAATTCCTTGGTCCAACAAAAAAAAAAAATTTCGATATATACAAAATAAGTTATGTGTTATATAGTCTGCCTATGTCTGAATTTTAATTGGTTTGACTTCAAAACTTGATTAAGGAAAAAATATTCAATAAAATACTATGAAACCAATTGGAAACACTAGATATCATACTTACAAATCTAAATTCAAAAAAAATAGAATTTTATCCTTCATGCAAAAAAAGTTATGTGGTATACAGTGAGCGTCACTCCTTAAAAATGGTGTTTAATGAAAAAAAACTATTTTTCAAAGGAGATGGAAAAAGAAATGAAATCTGATTCAAAATTTTTTGAAAAAAATATATTTAGAATCTATAGACAAAATGTCACAAATCACTAGTTTGCATCATCTTCAAATTCCTCACGGTTTAGCTACTATAAGCAGCTGAAAGTGAAGATTTAGTTAGAAAAAATGAGTTCAGTGTCCAGTTTGGCCAAAAATTGTAAACCAGTATTGTGGGATCACCCAAGAAGAAATTTTTTGATGCTTAGAGACTATCATAATATATTTACATGGTCCTACATTGACATGCCTAGCTTGGACCCATTGGTAGCCATCCACCACCACACGTTTTGACTTGATGAAAAACTAATTCACCAAAATCTCATTAAAAAAACCCTTAAGTGACCCTCCTAGTGAAGGAGGAACTTTAGACTTGCTTATATATGTTGGATTCATTCTTTGCATTAATTGTCTTGATTGGGTATCTAATATAATTTTAGTAAGAAAGAAGACTAAAGGATTTAGGGTATCTACTAATTTCAAAAATATCAACAAATATTTCCCTAAGAATGATTTTAATTTACCCAAAATTGATATGAGGATTTAGGAAAATTCTTACAATTAATTATTTTCATATGTGGCATTGAAGTGAGTCTCAATACAGTAAAATATATAACTAAAATGACACCTCCTATGAATCTTACATAGATGTGAAGTCTAAAAATATAAGTTCCAAGTGATTAGATGCTTTATTTCCTGACTAGAAGATAAATGCCATCCTTTTTGACACCAACTTAAGAATAATGCTAGCTTCAAATGGGACCCATCACGCCAAGAAACATTTGATCATATCAAGGATTATATTTCTAATATACTATTTCTAGTGGAACCTACACCTAAAAATATTATACTTCTTTAAATTTCAATCACATAGAGTACTTTGGGTGCCCTCCTTGCGTAAAATAATGATAAATGATAATAAGATTTCATTTATTATCTTAGCAATATACTATTTGTAAGTGGACTCAAATAATCCCCTATGGATAAAGTTTATCTCATAGTAGTCTTTGCTTGCAATAAAATTTTTCACTAGATGCTTAATGCTACTACCCATTTTCATTTTTAATATGGCTCCTCTAAAGTACCTTCTATCTAAATCAAAGCACTCATAAGCATAATAGATAAATGGGTTATGCTCCTTAGTGAGGTTGACATTGAGTATGTAAATTAGAAGGAAATTAAAGGATATGTCAATTTAGACTTGTTAGAAAGGGCTCACTCTCTATTAGCCATCCATTGATCATAAAGCTTTTTGATGAGTGTATTTGGCATAATGAAGAATACAAACCATGGATGCTATATTTTGATGTATCTTTTACATTGCATAGTTTTATCATCGTCATCCTCATCATCATCCCTCAAAGTGATCTCATTACAAAGGAATTTTGTAATGGGTTATTTTGTACAAATAACATAGTAAAATATGAAGCATGAATATAGAGTCTCAAAATGGTGTTATAATGAAACAATAAGAATTTCCAAGTCATTGGTGATTCAAAAATAGTTATTAAGCAAGTCAGTGATGAGATCTTCATTAAGGATGCTAAGATTGTCACATATAAGTGCATGGTAGATAATTTCAAGTATTATAATTTCTTTTATGTATCTTTTTAATAATTCCACCATATCAAAAAAATATTCCCAATGTAATTGTTACCATAAGACATCTTTTAGATATACCTGATAATGCTCACAAGTACCATTACCTTGTGGTAAAATTTCTCCTCCCCACTTATGACACCCTTGGATTTAAAATGGTTTACAACATAATTGATCCTAACACCCCTTAATACACTAACATCTATTCTTACCTCTAATATTGAACCATCCCACCTAACCTATCATCTAAAAACCATAAATATCTCATCCAATATGCCTCTTATTACACCCTCCTTGGAAGCACACCCTACCATAGGGGATACAATAGAATTTTTATTAGATGTATTAGTGAAAATGCAATTAATCTAAGACTTCAAGAAGTCCATAATGGATTTTTTTATGTTCGTATGAATGGAATGTACTTGGGCAAGAAGATCCTCTATATACGATAATACTAGTTTACTATAGAATTATATGCCCTTTATCATGTAAAGAAATGTTAATCTTTTCAAAAGCAAGGGGACCTAATACACACTATCTATTCTTACTCAATTGTCCTTTTATACATGGGGTGTTAACCTTATTAGAAAGGTTATTCATGCATTGTCTTATGACTATAATTTTATCATCACTACTACAAAATACTTCACCAAGTGGATCAAAGTTTTTTATGTACTTTCATCACGAAAATCGAAATAGCCAAGTTCATACTTAACAACCTCACCTACCACTTCAACATCCCCTCCACCATCATTGTTTATAATAAAAAGCATTTAAAAACCAAAAAGTGTGATCCCTTTATGATAAATTCCATATTAAGCACAAGTGGTCCAACCCATACTACCCACAAGGAAACAAACAAGTAGAGGTATCCAATAAAACCATCATCAAGAGCCTTTGGTAGATTATCAAACTATCATTCATATTCATATTGGTGCCACAACATATTTTCTTATCTATAGTGTAATGATTCTTGATAATTGATGTTGAGTTACCATCATTACATGTTTTGTTATGTAACCTCATCTTTGAAGAATATTGTGAAGTGGCATGCTTAAATGAGTGAAATATTTAATGAACATTATATCAATTGTCTTAATCAACTCAATGAATGCCAAAATCAGTTGCATCATAGCTACTAAAAATTCCTTCAAACCCAATATTTTGAGGTGGGAGATCATGTACATAAGGAAAACTAGAAAAATACCAATTATGATAGAGAGAAGAAATGAAAGTTTGAGACAAACTAGTTCGGTCCCTACATTATAATCTCCAAATTTGGATTAAAAGCATACAAACTAACCATGCTAGAAGGATAAGGACTATATGAAACCATGAACATCATAAATTCAAAATGCTTATATGCCTAAGCCCTAAGATATAGTCTTGCAAAGTAAAATAAAAAATAAAAATACAAAGCTAGAAAAAAATCAAAATAAATAAATAAATAAAAAGTCAACAAAAATAGTAAAGAGAGATAAAAAAATTTAATGGTGATTTTTTTTTTTTTTTATGTTGTGTTAGACAAGTACCATGATAAGAACCTAGAAAAGATGTAGATCATTGTTGTAGAAAACCATTGTTGGCCATGAGCACTCATCAATGCTTTATCCATCTCATCCTCACAATACAACTACCCCTTCATCCTCTTTATCATAGGTTATTAAATCAAGTGTACCATCATCTATTGTCATCCTCTCACCTCCCTATCCCACTCATCCACTTTTCCCATTTACATACATCACATAATTATCCTATCCTCCTTAGTTAGGTTGTTCATATAACAAAACTCCATCATATTTCCCCTTGTTATCCCTATGCACATATCTCCCTCTATTATCCTATATCCCCCTCATGCCTTATATTTAATTTTATTTATGAATATATCATTTTCCTTGATTTTGTGCTTAACTAGACAAACCCCCCACTACTATTTCTTATGGAATGCATCACACATATATCACCATTGGGCATGGTATCCCCATTCTCCTCCATCATCACATCACATCCATTCAATTCATTACACCACATGTTTCCTTGTTTGATCACTGCTTAGTAATAACCACCATCCCCTCTCCCTCAATAACCTCCCATCCCACCATCCCCCTCAAATTCTCTCTCATTTATTGTGGTGTTCTATGGCACTGCACACATAAGATCATTGTGTTATTTGTAAATTATGTGTTGTCATATTAGGGGTGTGTGCAAGAAGTTGAGTCCACTTTTTGGCTAAAAAGTGGACGTGTTTTCCCTAATTTTTAGAATTTGTCTCATTTGACCTAAAAATTTGACGCACTTAAGGATTGAATCTTAAAAAAGGTCAGTAATATGAAATGTAGTACTTGGAGTCTAGTTTCCAAATATGCAATTTATTTTAATACCTAGAGGATACAAAATGATTTTTAATAGGAATGTCTAAAAAACATTGTTTAAAAGTCACTTTATTTTACCATACCACACATGTGTATGTGGACCATATATTTATGGGTATTGTGGCTCTCTTATGCTCTTAGGGTTTTTCACCTAAAAAGAGAGAGATAGACCAAAAACCTAGGTGGTTCACTCAAACAAATACAAGTATAATGGAAATATGAATGACATGTGCCTAGATGAGATGATCTAAATGAAAAAAACTATAGAAAGATATTGATTACTAAATGAAAACTAATGAAATGCACCTTGTTGGAAAACACATTGTGATGTGCAAAAACACCAAGAAATGAATGCAAACTATAAGAGAAATGGATGAAACTAAAGGTGCGCATTGGGGAACTTGATTGAGACTAGAAATGACTTTTGAAATACTGTTGATGCTGTAAATTTGGCCTACAGGGACTCATTCACCATTCTAGGAAAATTAGTCCTACTTATGAGAAACTGTCCTAGAATCCGTTTCCGACAAAAGGGTATCCAAAACTATAGAAAACCCTGTTCAGGCCTAACAGTGGGACTCATTCAACATCAACAATGAATCATTCCACTTTTGAATTTTTGAAAATCCAAACATGGAAACTAAAGTCTTTGATATACACTTCGGTTCCTGATAGGTGTTTGCCTCTGAAAGTCTGATTTTCGAACCTAAAAGTGACTTTTTGGTGATATTTTGACTTGTAAAACAAGGAGATGTCTTCAAAATTTTTGTAATTTTCTCTTCAATGATTTCCAAGCCTTCAAGATATCTAAACTTGCAAACACACAATAAGAGGAGAAATGTTGGATGTTAGGGCATGGGGGTTTTCCTTGGTCAAACCTCTTTTAGGTAATTAAAACAAATGAAGAAATAATATGAAGAATGAAAATGAAATGAAGTGATTAATACCTTTCCATGATGATTGATCTTAGACTGTTGGAACAATATGAAGAATCTTCCCTTGAATGTCTGAAAATGCTATATTGGTGACTTGAGATGATAAAACCCTAACTTTCTTGACTTGAGATAGAAGAATGATGGATGAATAATGAAGAATTTTTTATGTTTTACGGTTTAGAAACTTGTATTTATAGGAAATTCACATTATTTTCCCATTAATTAGATCCCCAAGGCCGACATAAAGAAAAATAAAACTTAAAATCCAACTTTTTCTCGCTCAAAACTCAAAAATGACCCAAATGGGACTAATTCACCACCTTGGGTGAATTAGTGCAATTTGGTAGGGACTCATTCACCATAGATGGATAATTAGTCCCAAGGGGCCCATTTGGTAGCTGGGTTGCTAGGGAATGAGGAATTCCAGTCCTTATGTCGATTTCATCAGGTATTTGATTAAATTATGCCTCGAGATGCACAATATGGGTCAATAGGGGCCTATTAATGATGATGTAAAGGTCAATTAGGGCTTGGGACACAAATTCAATGTGAAAGTGTGATTAAATACACTTTACAACACTAGAATGATGTCAACTTACCCTAGAAAGGCACAACATCCAATGTGAAAGTGTAAGACACATTACAACACTATATTAACATTAAGCTTATTTTACAAGCCTTCTAGATTGATGTGAAAATGCAATTAAATACATTTTATAATGTTGAATTAAGGGAAAATGGGTTTATTAAGTCTAGAGAGGTGTGAAAGTCCTTTACAACACTTTACAACACCTTTACAAGACATTGATAAATGCATTTTATTCAATTTGCAAGGGTACAAGACCTAGTGTGGATGTTTAAAACATCTCACAACACTAAATCAAGGCCTCCTTAAGTCCAATTCGTCTTTAATTATTCCCAAATCAAGCAAGAAATACTTTTTTCTACAATACAATACGTCAACCATATTTTGACCTAATTTTTTTTTTTTTTAATCCTTTTGGGAAAAGATCTGTAACAAATTGAGGATTGTGCATAATATTTAATTTTATTTTTTTAATAATTTTTTATTGGTTGTAATTTCTATTTTGAAAATCCCTCATGTACGTCACACATAAGATGACCTAAACTTATCATTTCTTATTTTTTTTCAAATTGAAAAGAATTGTCTAAATATTGTGCATGCATAATTTGTTTTAAAAAAAAAAGTTATTAAAATGATAAGAAAAGTTGATATTTCAAGTTTATGGACCAGTTTCATTGAAAGTTATTTGAAAAATAGTAAATTTAATCTAACAGTAAAAAAATACATATTTGAAATCTACACAATCTCATCTATAATGGGTTTTAATTTAGTTAAAAAACTTTATAAAAAATATCTTTAGACATATTTCCAAATTTAATCTTTTCTACTCACACTGATATGATCTTCAAGCTACAGGTCAAAGTAGGTCCAAAGATAAGGGTCAGGTGCCGAATACTTTTTTCCAACCTGAAACCCATAGCAAAAACTAGGCCAAAAATTGAAACTTTAAGAAATGGGAGCTTGTTCTAGAAACATGATCCCATTTAGTTTTTTTTTTTTAAATTTAACGTTTTACAAAGTGAGATCCCGTTTCTAGAAAATGAGATCCTTTTTTGGCTTAGGATCCCAAAGCAAAATGGGATCCCATTTCATAAAAAGTGGTATCCCATTTTTTTCTCAATTTTTTCATTTTTGGCTAAGTGCGAAACTTCCATAGGAAGTGGGTCCTCAACTTCTTGCTTTACCCTTAGTCTTTATCAAAATGATGCATCATCATCATGGTACCTTTTATCATTGTGCATAATGTGATTTCTATAGTAAATAATTGATTTATCCTTGTATAATTTGTTACTTTAACAACATTCATTATTTTTCTCATCCTTACTATCATTTATCTTCTTCATCATTCATCACCACCCCTTCTTATTTTCCTTCCCATTTTTTTCCCTCCATCACATCCCTCAATCATGTTCCATCATAGCACTAATTAGTCATCTTGGGACATCATCATAAAAATGTGTGTCCAACATATCTTACATCATCTAGGCCAATCCTCTAATTGACATTAGTTAGCATGCCAATTTAATGCATCATCTTTTATCCTATAATCATGGTTTATATATCCTCTCCATTTGATAATCTCATGTGACTAAAATTTCACCATGAAACTTAATCTTATCATTCATCCTCATCTGTTATATTTTCAAGAGATGCCTTTAGTCCCTTCAAGCTTCATGATTCTCTTTTGGGGGCATCATCTTCTAAACATTTAACTCATCCTCCCTTTCTTTCTAGTGATTGGGGAAACTTGCAACCTAAAGCCTCATCCTTTCTACTTCTTATTCTTCTTTGACATAATGCAACTTCTCTTAGTCATGATGCCATATCAAAGAGGGGAAAACAAATACATCCCAAATTTACAACTAATTTCTTTCAAACTAAGTTTCTCATAAATTAATTAAATAAGTCATTATTTAATTAATTTCCTTTATCATTCATCATTATATAATTATTCCTATAGTTGATTAAATAAATCAAATAGTCATAGTCCTCAAATCCTCTAACTAAATCGACTAATTAATACCTACTTAATTAATTGATTTAGGCTAATTAGTCTTCATTAATATTTATTCTAATATTTAGTTCCACATCATTATTAACCCTTAGCCTTTTAATCCTAGCCATTAAATCCATGTACTTGGATTAAAATATTATTTGCTCACACATGCTAAATAATCCCATTCTTTCTCATATATGTGTGAGTATGCACTCTTGGAAGCATTTTTTGCTTCCACATAAACCCACTTCAATATTCTCTATGTGTGAGCATGCTAACTCATCCCAGTATTTTCTCAAACATGTGTGAGAATTCTAATCCTCCACCTCAAATTTTCACACATGTGTGAGCATATCTCCCATACTTGCATGAGCATGCTTAGCCTTTCCTCCTCATGTTCCACTTATCACTTTCTCATCTAATCCTACACCATTGATCAAATCCCATCCTTTGATCTTGGATATTCCTCTCCCTTGTGAAACTTGTCATAGTTTTAGGATTTGAATCCATGTGAATTTAATCCTATCCCTTCATTTAACTCTAAATTTTTACCTTCCATTTCCCTCTCAGTAATATATTTAATGAGAGGCCTCTTCTCCCATTTGAGAATAAAATTTTATGTTAATATTATAATTTCATTTCTGGGAGCTAATAATAATACCCTTATGTTGTCGACACCTAGTGTTAGTATTATAAAGAGCATCCACATTTTTACATTCGAGATTATTCAAAAACCAATGATGAAGGTATATAGGTTTCTTTTGCTTATTATTAGCTTTCACTTTTTTTTGTTAGCTTTGTTTGTTTTCTCTAGCACAAGTGCCACTATCCACTTGATACTTTGAATTTTTTTTGTATTGCTAATCCATTTTCTGAGATCATTTTGAAGATGTATAAATCTATTTTCCAAAGTAAATATCATAATTGAGAAAATATAAAATTCTATAAATTAAAGTTGTTTTCCTTGTGTTTTTTATTTAGATGTATTTTGAATATTTTAGCTTAGATTTTTTAATAATGGTTGATTCTAAGGGAACGTTGTTAGAAAAGATAAAGGGGAGTTTTCCTACATAGAAGAAAGAAGAAGAAGTGGGGTACCAAGAAGAAAAGACAAGGGATGGTTGACGGTATGGAAAGTTGAGAAGCCATCCCAAACTCCATTATTAATGATAATATGAGTTGAAAAATGCTTAAGTGGGGTTCGATACATAGAATTACACATAATTGTCAAATAAAGAGAATATTAGATTTATTTTATATGATTTATTTTATTTTTCATTTACAATTATGATATTTTCACATTGATTTTGTTCTAGATTTTTGTGTGGTTATGGTCTCATGTCAAAAAATTAACTAGAATGCTTCTATTTTTGTAGGATATCATTAATAAAATTATAATTTTGGTTATGGATTGTTACAATTTAAGAAAAAATAGATTTTAGTATGTGTCAATCCAAAAGATAATCTTATATTTTGTATAGCTTTTAATTGTCTTGTTTTGGGAATTGCACGCAAATTCAATACTTAGGTTTGACATATCAAATTTTAATGTAAATATCTCATTATTCCACTTTTATGTTAGACTACCAATACTTCGTCACTAAAAATTATTATCACATACCATCCATGGTTATCTCCTCTAAGACTATCAAAACAAGGGTACTATTGTAAAATCATAAATTAATTTATAACAATAAAAATGTACCAACATACTTCAAATTGACAAATAATTTACATCATTTATTTTCAATCATGGAAACAATCAAATAATTCACATCATTTATCTTCAATAATGGAAACAATCAAATAATTCACATCATTTATCTTCAATAATGGAAACAATCAAATAATTCACATCATTTATCTTCAATAATGGAAACAATCATACAAAGAGAAACAATCTTGAAGTGAAAGTTTCAGTCACATCTACAAAAATTTTACGTGCTTTGTTTTTTTTGGTCTAAATATCAATAAAGAAAAAAACAATCATTATCTAGAAGAAAGATGGGACATTCAATTTTTATTATATAGTAATTTTTCTCATCGTGTTTACCAATTTAATTTGTTTTATTTAAGATCTGTTATATTAACAACGTAATAAAAGAGAACTTAAAGATAATTATGATAGACATGAAAACTTTAAAAAAGATATGATATAACTCTTTTATGCTAGATTCAATGATTGAATTGATTTTATTTGTCGATACATTTTTATAGCATCACTGTAAATAAATTAGCGCTTTCTAACAATGATTTATTATAATCATAAAAACTACCAAATGTGTCCATTGTAGGTCTTACAGCATCTCTACTAATGCAGAGTCTAATAAAGATCAGAGTGAATGTATGAGTACAATAATTTCTCTTTTTAAATAACTATTTAAATCAAAAAAGTAAGTAATTGTAAAAAAGGACAGAAAGGAATACATGCATACAATAATAATGTCTTTATCTGGAAACGTGCTGATAACAGGAGAAATGGTCTTTCAGCCATAACCCAACAATGAACTACAATCACAGACATTATTGTCCTATCATCTGTTTCTTTGTTTCTATTGGACGCTGGTTTATCTGTGACACTGGCTCTAGTGGAGATCCCCTTCACAAGACATATTCCTACCCTGCAAGAGAAATATACCTACCATCCAAGAGATTACCTGTGTGAACAGAAAACTTGATAATATGGCAGTAATCTCAAAGAGCTGGAATGGGCTGAAACGATTTGGCATGAAAACCTAATATGCTGCTAATAACCTGGTTTTAAGAGAATCCTGTAGCTTAGCAGGGTCGACTTCTCTTATACCCTCTCTGAGAATGGCATGGAAGTAGAGATACACAAAGAAGTCGCTTGAAGAAAGCTGTGACATGTTTACATCTAGACCATGTTCTTCAACCTCCTTAATCACCGTCCAAAGGTGCCTCGGCCTTCTAATGCTACTGATGATAATTACAGACTCCCTTTCCTTAACCGTCACATCTACCATAGTAACCTTCAATCTTTCCTTCACTGTTTTCTCACCTAGCTTTGCTTGAAAACATTCCCTCTTTCGTTTCAGTTGGGTTAGTTCGTCCTGCAGTTCTTTAATGTAATTGCCAGCATCCTCCAGTAGACAGCATCTGTCAACCTACATCAATTCTCAGATAGAAAAAAACATAAAATAATCAGCTGTAGGCATACGATATTTGTTCTGAAGTCAGATGGTGTTTGTTTCAAGAAAATTAGAAAACTGGCTTTGTAAATTTTACCTTTGGAAGAGTCGTTGGCATGAGAGATTCGAGTTTTGCACAGAAATATTTCATTCGGTTCCTCCTCAACCTCTCTAGAACCGTTGCTCTTTCCCTATTTGTAGATTCGATTATATGTCTCAGTGCTCCCATGGCATCAGTTGATTTCATTTTCTTGGTTATATAATTCATTCGTGCCTGGGCTTCATCAGATTTAGGATTTGTAGACATCGTAAGCCCTGCACGATCTATAGTTTTAGCCGTATGATAGGAAGGGTTGGTATTCAGTTCCGTTTAGTTACACATACATGGCTACTTTAGGGTTGGGATAAGGAATCACGATTTTTTTGATTTGATGGGGGATCAGATTTTTACCTAAAACATGCCAACACCAAATTCACATGGTACAAACTTGATTGAAACATCACATGTACACCGAGATTCGAATGCTTTATATAATTTTTTTAATGATGTACGTAGTTTCCTGAGTGGTAAGTTAGCAAGCTATAAGAAATTATAAGATTATTTTAAAACATCATTGTCGAGTTCCTTTTATTGGATAGGCAAAAAGAAAAATATATGTTTAACAACTTAAAGATATATTAAAAAGATTTTGAAATAGTAATCAGTATAATTAAAATTTAAAGGACAAAAATTTAAAGAGATTTGTCACAAAGTTTCTCCAAAGATCAAAAGAATCTATGAAATTAATAAAAGACATTATGAAACTAAAATAATCAAAATAAATTATTATGAAAGAGATGAAAAGATTATAAAGACAGAGTAGAAGAGAAGGACTACCAATCTGTAACATTCCAATTACAATTAACATTAAATGCTCACTTGGTTAAATAGTCTACAACAACATTCCATTCTCTAAGAATACAAATAAAAGAGATGGAATCAATTGTTCATGAAATGACGCAAGAGCATCTGGGTCAATGTCCAATCAGCATCACCAAAAAACAAAATTGTTTTGGGGGATTGGTAAGGTTTCATGAAAAATGTTCTTATAGGAAAAAGTTTTGAAGTCATGCAGTTAATGGGTATGGAGATTTAATCATTTCATGACTTCAGTTGATGATTTGGCAAAGTTTTATAATTTTAGAATTCATGAGATTAGTAGCGAATTGGTTTGGTGAAAAGTTTTGTATTTCCAATTTATGCATCTCCATAAGTTTTTGAGTTTTTGAATTCCTAGTAAAAATTAATTACAAAAGTTGGTTTTCATCTTCATTAATCAATGGACGAATTATATTGTTTGGTGTTGTGCTCGTATTTGATTCTTTTATAATTCTTTGAATATTTCATCTGATATGGAGGATGTACTTTTGATCTCCAATTTGAATGATTGTGAGATGTCATGGTGGAAAACAAATATAAGTTTATTTCTTTTCAAAATTTGATTTGAATCAAATGATTTGGAATACCAATAGAACACATGGTAGTTGAAATTAATCATGTTTGGTCAATTAAAAAACTAGCTGTGAGGTGACACCTCATCTTCCAATTTTATTGGAAGAATTATTTTTTAAATACAAACATAGTTTTGGCAAACAGGGAGGGAGGCAGTTGAAGGAGACAAGGAAGTGTGAAGGGAAGAATGAATATTCAGAACTCTCATAGAGCCACAACATAGAAATGAATGTTATATCAAAGAGAAATTACGTGAGACGGGAGTGAGGCATGGCATCAGGTAATGTAGAAGAAAACCATAATGGATGCTAGAGTAAGAAAGTGAAGTGCAACATATGGGTGTGGGCACTGATTTTGATATCCAAGGGTTCTCTAACTCTTCTAGGTTTTTCACCTAAAAGGAGAGAAATGGGCCCAAAATGCTAATGTCTACATTCAAGATTAATGTAAGGATGATGTAATATGCCTAAATGTAATACTCTAAACGCAAATGATTGACAAAAGATAATGAATATTAATGCAAAACTGTTGGAAAAATGAAGAAGATTGACTATCTCTACAATTTTGTGTTGTCATTGATGTCACCATTTTGTGATTACAAGTTTAAGGCTATGCTTGATCTGGTATTTTAGTCTGATATCTAAATCAGTATTCAAGCTACACTCTCTGATATTTTAGTCTACATTCCCCTGCAGTTGACAGTCACTTCTTGCGGTTTTGGGAAATGGTTTGTAGATTTTGGGAGCATGTACATTCATGATCTCATGTATCCAAATGCTCGTAAGATTTATCAACATTACACTGGTATTTGAAAATGTACTATTAGGTGTATCCTTGGCTGACCTAATGGATGTATTGTGTAATGGTGAATTAATTTTGCTACGCGAATATATGTGCGACCTATTTTATGTCTATGCCAACTTGATGTAGCATGTTGGATGTTTGAATTTTTTTTTTGAAAAGTTTCATGTGAAGCCTAAAGCTGACACTCAGTATTTTTGGTAAATATGATGTGCATCTTATTAGGCCAATGTAATTGATGCTTGCAGTTGAATCAAGTATATAATTTGGACAGGGTTGAAGATTAAAGTGTTGGTGTGTGACAGTGTGTGAGTGATTGATGAGGCAGTAGAAAATGCGAAAGTGAGTGAATATAATGAAGTGTGTTAAGTTAGTGTATTGAGCATTACCGAAACTGTATCAACACTTGTTAGGTGCATTATTCTAAGTTCATTTTGGCTATAAAGCCATTTTTATTTTGTAAATATTTTTGTTGGCAGTGAGCTCCCTATAAGCAGTGAGTTTTTGTATTTGGACAATGAGTCCTCTCTGGGCAGTGATCCCTTGGTAGTAAGCCTTATATTTTTAGTTCTAGAACTACTTTATATTTTGTCCTGCATCTTTTAACAATTGGTATCAGAACAAATCAATGTAGGTCAAGAGGTAATGGAGGTTAGACTAATCATAAAAGTGTTGTCTGCTATAATTGTAATAAACTTGGACACATCTCAAAGGTTTGTAGAAGTAAGAATGGAAAGTAGTCTGCTCCGGTAGAGAAGAATGATCTAGTAAAGAAGATTGACTAAGAAGAAATGAAACAAGAGATGAATAAGATATGGAAGAAAAAGAGGAAGAAGAAGAAAAACTTGAAAATACTGATGTGTTTGTGCCCTCATCCGGTACAAAAGATTTATTTGGTAATTAGACTCGGCATGGTCCTAGGGAGAGCATTATCAGAAAAATTATAAAACTATGGAATGTTAGAAGCTGGCACGAGGATGAGGTGTGAAGAATGAATAATTAGAGGTTGTGGAAAAAAAATAGGAAGAAAACATGTTGTCATGATGATTTACAGATTGAATTAGGGTTTTTTATGTTGAGAAGAATGTTTTTAGCAACATTTTGATGTCTACCACATTTAATGCGTGGTTAGGGTAAATTCAATGGTGTATAAGTTGAAAAATTGTGAGTCTTCTTGATTAATTGAGCATTTGAAGAACTTGGGTGATCTTGAACCAAGCTTGAAGCAATTTTGAAGGTAATTCAAAGAAATTAACTCAGGTACGATCAAGAATTTATTTCTCTCTTTGCAAAAAGGGAAGAAGAAGAAAAACAAAGAAGTCTCGAATAATGAATTAAAGAAAGCATAGAAGTGGACAGAGAATCGAGTGCTGTCATCCCCCTGAAGTTGAAAGGAGTTGAGCTAAAATAATTTGATCATAGAAAGATGAAAGAAATGGAACTAGGGCTAAACGAAGATGAATTACAGAACATAAAAACCCTAGGTATGGATTTGTGGAGTGAATTTTTGTGGGTTGTCGATAAAGGGTTTATCTTGTTCTTATTGAATCATTTCAAGAATAGAAGCATTGTATTGGAAAAACCCTACTTAGTTATGAAGGAAGCAATCGAGGCAATAACTAGCTTATGCAGTATTAGTGAACTTCCTAGAAAGAAAACTATGAAGTACAAAGATGTGGAGGAATTGACTGGCATTAGTAAAGAACCACAAGCTCTATTGATAAACACTCTTGAGGATTTGGCTGTAAGGTATATTGCGTATGACATTTCTTACTATATTGTAGAAAAAAGGGACCTCTTGCTTGACATGGGAATAATTCATGATAAATTGGACTTAATGGGGCCTTGATTCAGGTGTTGTGAGGCATTTTATGCATCCAAACTAGTCCTTGGACCCTTGCAAATTTAATAATAGGCATTTAACGATGTCTTGTAAAGGTGTTGTAAAGTGTTGTAAGATACTTTCACGCTTTTCTAGACTTAATGAACCCATTTCTCCCTAATTCAACATTACAAAATCTATTTAATAACATTATTACAATCAAGAAGGCTTGTAAAATAAACTTAATGTTAAACTAGTGTTGTAATGTGTCTTACACATTCACATTGGTTCTTGTGCCTTCCTAGGCTAAGTGGACCTCATTTTAGTGTTGTAAAGTGTATTTAATCACACTTTCACATTGAATTTTGTGTCCCAAGCCCTAATTAACCTTTATATCATCACTAATAGGCCCTTATTAACCCATATTGTGCATCTCAAGGCTTAAATTGATCAACTACCCGATAAAGTTTCAATTTAAACCTTATTTCCTTATCTCTTGGCATCTTTGCTGTCAAAATGGCCCCTGTGGGACCCATTCACCATGTGTGGCAAATTAGTCCCATTTGGCCTAATTTGGACCTTTGATAGGAAAAAAAAGTGAAATTTAAGTTTATTATTTTAACATGTCGGCCTGAGGGATCCAATTATTGGGATAATAAGGTGGAGGGTGACCCCACAATACTGGTTTACAATTTTAGGCCAAACTAGACATTGTGCTGATATTTTCTAACTAAATCTTCATTTTTGCACACCTATAGTGGCTAAACCATGATGAATTTGAAGATGATGCAAACTAGTGATTTGTGAAATTTTGTCTATATATTCTAAATATAATTTTTTAAAATTTGTTTGAATCAAATTTCACTTCTTTTTCCATCTCTTTTGAAAACTAGTTTTTTTCAGTAAACACCATTTTTAAGGAGTGACGCTCACCATATAACACATAATTTTTTTTCCTTGAAGGATAAAATTCTAATTTTTTGAATTTAAATTTGTAACTATGATGTCTAGTGCTTCCAATTGGTTTCATAGTGTTTTATTGAATATTTTTTTCTTAATCAAGTTTCAAGTCAAACCAATTACAATTCAGACATAGGCGGACCTTATAACACAACTTTTTTTGTATGTTTCAAAATTAATTTAATTTTTTTTGTTGGATCAAGGACTTCAATATCTGGTGCACTCATATTTTTCAATTTTGTTTTGATAATCTTCTATTTTTCCACATGTGCAAAATAGAGAGCTTGATTTTCGGTGAAAAACCTACATTCACAAGAAATAAAAAAATAAATATAATAATCAAATTAAATTTAATTAAAATTATAATTTTTTGGAAGCTTATAATAAGGACTACATACTTACAAAAAATAAATTTTAAATGAATTCATTTAATCCCCCAAAAGGTAAATCAAAAGTGGTTTTTTATCACCATTTTGATAGGTGTAAAGGAGACTTTGTTATAGGTATGGTTTAAAACTAGCGGGGTTCTATCCAAGGGGATTGGTCTAAGGTGGTTCTATCAAACCCTCTTCAATTGGAATCTTTTAAATGGAACTTTTCAAGGCTTAAATCATTATATTTTCTAACAATATGTGATTTTAGCAAAAGATAGGATCTCCCAGAAAGTGTAAACCACTATTGTGGAAGTAGCTTGGATTGCCTATAAATATAAGTATTTTAACCATAAACCACATTCATTCTTCATTATTCATCCATCATTCGTCCATTCCAAATCAAGAAACTCAAGGTTTTATAATTTGAAGTCACCAAGATATCAAATTTTCAGACATTCAAGGGTAGATTCTTCATGTTTTTCTATTGAATTTCAAAATCAAACATCATGGAGAGGTAATAAAATCTATTATTGCATGTTTCATTCCATTATTTCATCATTTTGGTTTAATTACCTAAAAGGGGTTTGACCAAGGAAAACCCCCATCCCCTAACATTCAACATTTCTCTTTCTTGTCTTGTTTGTTTGCAGATTTAGGTTTCTTGGAAGCTTGGAAATCATTAAGATTCAAGTTGCAAGGTTCTTCAAGTCTTCTCTTCATTCAAAAAGTTAAAATATCAACTAAAACTCATTTTTAGGTTAAGAAATTAGAGTTTCAGAAGCAGACACTTGTACAAAGCCAAAGTGCAGACCAAAAGCTCCAAAATCCACCTTTGAATATTCAGAAATTAAAAAATAGAATCATTCACCATGAGTGGTGAATGAGTCCCACTTTTAGGTCAATTTTAAGGTTTCTACATTTTTAGATACCCTTTTGTCAGAAATAGGTTTCGACATAGTTTTGCAGAACTAGGACTGAATTGCCCAGAGTGGCGAATGAGTCCCTCCAGGCCTAAAAATCAACATTAAAAACATTTCAAATATCATTTCTAGTCCTCATCACATTCCAACTGCAGAATTTTAGTTTGGTTCATTTATGTTTAGTTTTGCATCCATTTCTAGCTGTTGTCGCATTACACAATGTGTTTTCAAACATCACTTGCTTCTTAGGTTTTGCATTCATAATCAATCAACTATTTAGCTTAGTTTCATTTATATCATCTCATTTAGTCTTAATAACATCATACACATCTTAATTTGAGTGAAGCACCTAGACTTTTGAGTGGGGTTTATCTCTCTCCTTCTAGGTGAGACATCCTAAGAGTGCAAGAGAAGCCAATAAGGCTACCCAAAAATCTATGGTTCTTTTTGTGAACCTGCTTTTTGATCAATTTATTGTCTTATTTTGGAGTCCTTCATCATAGATCTAGGCTTGCATTGACCTTGCATTAGGATTTGCATGAATTCATTTGCATGCTAGGTTTCAAATTTTGCAGTGCATTTAGGTTGCATTGTTGGCATCTAAATTCATTTACATTTTCTAAAATTCAGCAATTTTCATTTAGATCTGCATCATAGCACTCAGAAACTATAAAAATCACTCAATTTTTTTTTGAAAATTCTTAAAAAAGTCCATAGTGGGACTCATTCACCACCCTAGGTGAATCAATCCCTTTTGACCCCTCAAATAACCTTTTATAGAGTTGAAAACCCTATTTTTATGCTTTTGTTTGTTGCAATCAGTTATCTATATCACTTAGCTGATTTTCTATACCATGAATTTCATTAGATCTAGCTTATAAGAGCTCATTTCATGCATTTTATCATTTCACATTTGCATTTCCAACATTCCATTTTTTAGCTTATTGCATAACATAATCCACAAAATTACTGTGTTTTACATCTAAAAATTACATTGCACTTTATTTACTTTTGCATAACATGTTCTTTAAATGTGCCTTTCATTTGATTAAACATGAATTTTATAAGCATAACATACCGTCTTATGAGTTTAATTTTGATTACAACTATGAGGAACATAGCTTTGACCAAAACATTACATTACCCATTGGTGTGAATGGAGGTGTAGACAATCATAACACACATACTTTTTCTTCTCCCGATACCTCTCCTATTAGTGATGAAGGTATCTTGGTGAAATAAGTTACAAATCTTAAGGTTCTTGATTTTCCATCTCCTTATTCCCCTTTAGAAGATGTTAGACAACAAGAACATGAGATCATAGAAACAGTCTTAAACATCACCTGACCTAGTCTCCATAACCATGACAACCAAACTTTTCCATCTCCTAATATCCCTCCTCGATGTAAAGAGGATAGGTAATTGGTGTTAGAAGAAATCCCTATTAAGAGTCATGAAACCCTTGATCCTCCCTTCCCTAATGCTCCTCCCATTTGGGATAATCTATTTGAAAACCATAGTGGTCCTTCTCTTGATGCCTCCCCCACTTGTGATGAAGCTAATTTCCAAACCTCAAACTTGGATGAACATATTACAAGCTCTCCTAGTAGGGTAAATAACATGACACAATAGAATGAGACCTTAAAGACAATGGAAATTCAACTAACACCTTCTCCTAATCACCCCCCTCTTGACAATCCCATCATTGATCATTCCCCTATTGGAAAATAAGTTATTATGGAGGAACCAAGCCTTCCTTGTCAAGAACATGTGGCTTGGTGTTCCCCTAAGCGCTCTCCTTCTAGGGAGAATATCATGGTTCTAGAAAAAGGAAACACTCATAATGTGTCTTCCTTAGATAAAACAATGACTCTTGATTTCCCTTCATTAGAGATACATCAAACCAAGACTGTTGAGGTTATGAATTGGTGCAAGTGTCCCTTAGATCCCCCTTGATCAGTGGACCTCATACATACCCTATGGGACATCCTAACAACCCTCTAATTCTCTACCCACCTTCACACAAACAACAAACACAAAATAAACCTAAACTTATCCTTCACCCTCCTCAAACTAATGTATCACAACAACCGAGTTATAATACCATTGCTCATAAATATAACACTCGCAATAATCCACAACCACAACAACCCACACCAATACCCTTACTATTTCCTAATCCTATCCCACCTAACCCTTTCTTACCAGGTCACAAGGAGTATGATCTTGTTGAGCAACTTAAGAATACTCCTTCTAAGATATCATTGTGGGACCTTATTCAAGCCTCCCCTCCCTATCACAACATGATCTAAACAACCTTATAACAAGTTACCATCCCTTCTAATGCACAACTGAATGACATAGCAGCCATAATTCAAGGATTGAATGTTGACATTGTTTTCCACCAAAGTGAACTCCCCCCTTTGGAAATACAAAAAAAAAAAGAATCTTTCCAAATAATATCTCAATACAATATGATAGGGATAAAGTGAACCCTTGTTGACAATGTCTCCACTCTTAATTTGTGTAGTATAAAACTCGTGGATAGGCTTCGTGTGGATACATCAAAACTTCAACTTGATTCTCTATCTATTAAAGGCTTTGAAAATGTAGAAAAACAATCACTTGGTGTGATTACTTTGCCTATTACAGTTGGAGTGGCCACATTGGATACAAAAATTCATGTTATGCCTCATGAACTTTCATATAATCTCCTTCTAGGAAAACCATGGATTCATGAAATGAATGCAGTGCATTCCACTCTTCATCACAAAATGAAATACATGAACACAAAAAAAAAGTGTACACACTTGAAGCCGACCCCAATCCAAATAGTCATTTGCACATTGAGAAAAAACAATGTACATCATTTAAACACATTAACAACAACTACACAAGTGGAACTTATCCAATAAACAAATAGACAACAACATATTGAATAAGTCACAAAGATATTAGAAAATGATTGGTTTTCCTTAGCCTTCACACCACCACTCATGAATGATCCTTCGACAACATCCACTTCAACCACTTTAGACCAAAACACAACCAATTACACAACAACCTTTGATGAACATAACAACGACCAACAACCTAATCCAAACGTAATGCAAAAACTTTATGGAAAATGTTATAAACTTATGAAACACCTTGGATATAGTGGAAAAGGATGTGGTACTAGCCAACAAGGTATCTATGCCCCCATTGATTCTCACATACCAAAAACAACTCATGGTCTTGGTTATTTCCCTTTGATAGAAATCACCAAGCCTTCCTTCAATATCAACACTCTCACATGTAACATACTCCTAAATCAACCTTAAGCATTGACACTAGTGGTATTGAACATCATCCTTTCCAAAACATCAAACAAATAACTACACCTTTGCTTAATGTCAATTCCATCTCGCAAAACGTTCATGATTTGAATACATTAGATTTTCTACCCTCCTATAATGGAGAGAATAAAATCTCGCATTCTCAAGAGCCTTGCATAAGTATGAAATCTAATACTAAGCAAGATGTATCTTTGATGCAAATCACAAGACCACCTTCTACCATTGATCAAGAAGGTATCTTGTTGAGACTCCTCCAAGATCACTTGATTACCCTTCCCCCTAGAACTCGTAAGAACTGTTATGACAAGACTTCATTCTATGCCTATCATAGAGTTCATGGTCACTTCACTAATGAGTGTAATGCTTTGAGTTGTAAAATCCAACATTTTCATGAATTTTTTATTCTTCATTTTGTGGGTGCCCCTAATTCCTCTAATTGATAGCGATTTTCACTCTCACCTACATTTCATCAATCATTTTGACTCACCTTTGCCCTGCACTCAGTGGGAAAAGGAGTTTAGTAGCCTTGTCCTTGTATGTCACTTTTCATTGCCTCCTTTGGCTATTTTTTAACCTTTCATGAATACATAAGAGCAAGCTTGGGATGTGGACGACATGTCTTAAGTTGGCTCGCATGTGACATACTACCTTTTTCATGACATAGCTTCTCAAAATCATATGACTTGGCATAGGGCTTTCCGAGTAAGCTATCATATCTCTTTCTTCTACTTCAAAGAAATTGCTTGTAGTATTGGTGTTTGCAATCACTTTAAAGTGGGGGCATACATTACCACTCACATTTCATTGTGCAATTTATTTTCTTCATGCGATACATCCTTTTCTTGGTAGAGTCATTGGGCTTGATTCCCTCCAAGAGTGTGATACTTCTTTTGACTTATCCTCTCTTGGAGATGTTAAGCACAATGTCTCCTAAGATGAGACCTCACATGAACTAAGTAAAATCAGTTTGAACATTTCATACACTATTTTCCATTAACAATGTCTATGAGTGTCAAGCATATGAAGTTTTTCTTACGTCATAGAGCTTGAAAATTGTTTTCCCTTGCGGCGCCTTGTTAAAGTTATCAGGAGGTATAACTTTGATATGGTTGAGTGGGAAGCCCATTTAGTAGCATGACTTTCCCCATAGCCACCTATGTGTTTGAGTGCATACCAACTAGTGTATGTTTCTCACCTTTTGGATTTCTCACCCCGTGGACAACTAGAAGTTCCATAGCCCCAGACTGAGTATATTTTGGACTTCTCACTTGGCAGAAAACTAAGAGTTCTGTCACTTCAAGGTGAGTATGCATCTTCTTTAAGCCTAGATCTAATCCACAACTAGCTAGAAAAATTATCAAAGCTTAATCCCCCCCTTCATTTTCATCTTTATCATTCTTGCCATTGCATGATATTGTATCTTGATGGTTTGACTTAGGATCTTGGATCCTCGGGGCTTGCACAACCTCCTTTGATCTTTTTCATTCTTTTTCATTTGCATCTGTACACTTGGATCTCTCTTAAATGTCTACTTTAGTGTGAGTTTGAAGCAAGTTCATCCTATCACTAAAGTGGGGGCTAAATGTACCATAGAAAAAAGAGACCTCTTGCTTGACATGGGAATAATTCATAATAAATTTCACTTAATGGGGCCTTGATTTAGGTGTTGTGAGGCATTTTATGCATCCACACTAGGTCTTGGACCCTTGCAAATTGAATAAGAGGCATTGAACAATGTCTTGTAAAGGTGTTGTAAATTGTTGTAAGATACTTTCACGCTTTTCTAGACTTAACGAACACATTTCTCCCTAATTCAACATTACAATTTTTTTTTAATAACATTGTTACATTAATCTAGAAGGCTTGTAAAATAAAATTAATGTTAAACTAGTGTTGTAATGTGTCTTACACATTCACATTGGTTCTTGTGCCTTCCTAGGCTAAGCCGACCTTATTTTAGTGTTGTAAAGTGTATTTAATCACATTTTCACATTGAATTCTATGTACCAAGCCCTAATTAACCTTTACATCATCACTAATAGGCCCCTACTAACCCATATTGTGCATCCTGAGGCTTAAATTGATCAAATACCTAACAAAGTTGCAATTTAAACCTTATTTCTTTATCTCCTGGCATCTTAACTATCAAAATGACCCCTGTGGAACCCATTCACCATGCATTGAAAATCAGTCCCATCTAGGTGGGACCCATTCACCATGTGTGGAAAATCAGTCCCATTTGGCCTAATTTTAACCTTTGAGCAAAAAAAAATGTGAAATTTAAGTTTTTTATTTTAACATGTTGGCCTTAGGGATCCAATTTTTGGGATAATAGGGTGGATTGCCTATAAATATATGTCTTTTAACCCTAAATCACATTCATTCTTCATTATTCATCCATCATTCTTCCATTCTAAGTTAATCAACTTAGGGTTTTATCATTTCAAGTCACCAAGATATCAATTTTTAGACATTCAAGGGCAGATTCTTCATGTTTTGCTGTAGAATTTCAAGATCAAACATCATGGCAAGGTAATCAACTCCATTATTGCATGTTTCATTTGATTCTTTCATCATTTTTGTCTAGTTACCTAAAAGGGGTTTGACCAAGGCAAACCCCCATGCCCTAACATTCAACATTTCTCTTTCTTGTATTGTTTGTTTGTAGATTTAGGTCTCCTGGAAGCTTGGAAATCATTAAGATTCAAGTTTCAAGGTTCTTCAAGTCTTCTCTTTATTCAAAAAGTCAAAATATCAACTAAAACTCATTTTCAGGTTCAAAAATCAGAGTTTCAGCTCAGACACCTGTAGAAAGCCAAAGTGTAGACTGAAAGCTCCATATTCCACCTTTGAATATTCAAAAATTCAAAAGTGGACTCATTCGCCATAAGTGGTGAATGAGTCCCACTTCCAGGTGAATTTTGAGTTTTATGTATGTTTTGATATCCTTTTGTTAGAAATAAGTTCTAGCACAATTTTGTAGAACTGGGACTGATTCACCCAAAATGGAAAATGAGTCCCTCTAGGCCTGAAAATCAGCATTAGTAGCATTTCAAATGTCATTTCCAGTCTTCATCCACATTCCAGGTGCACACTTTTGGTTTGGTTCATTTCTGTTTAGTTTTGCATCCATTTCTAGGTGTTGTCACATTACACAATGTGTTTTCAAACATCACTTTCTTCTTAGGTTTTGCATTCATAATAAATCAATTACTTAGCTTAGTTTCATTTAGATCATCTCATTTAGTCTTAATAACATCATACACATCTCAATTTGAGTGAAGCACCTAGACTTTTGAGTGGGGTTTATCTCTCTCCTTTTAGGTGAAACATCCTAAGAGTGCAAGAGAAGCCTATAAAGCCTACCGAAAAATCTATGGTTCACTTAAAAGATCTATTTTAGAAATTTTGTGAAGGTTCCACATTGACTATTGCTATTTATATTGTGCATATGATGGTTAAGGAGAACAATAAATTTTATTTTTGTAGCTTGTTGCTTAAGAATATTTCTGAAAATGTTTGAATGTCGGTAATTGAAGGTTACCCCTATCATTTTGGATCTTTGCTGGTATGCTTGGTGTTTTACTTTTTGAGTTCCCTATTGGGAAAAGATAACGTGGTATGGGAATCTAGGATTCCTATTGGAAAATAGGTCTACAGGTATCTGGAGGCGTTGGCAGACAATGCAAGTATGTGTAAATCTTATTTCACATCCTTGAAAATAAATCTTTGCTCTGATATATCTGCATCAAGTCAATTTGAGGTGGGCTCTTCCTCTGGAAAGTGAAAGATAATTGGTGATTGTCCTTAGTGAATCCCCTCTAGAATTGAAGAAGAGAAAAGTTATAACTAAAGAAGAAAAGGAGAAAGTATCCTCAGATGACATCAGTCAATGATAGTTAAGGGGAAGATGAAGAAGATTGGTGAATTATGGAGTGAAGCCTCTCCTATTGACAGACTGAAGATTGATGATGCTTTGGTAGCATACCTACTTCTGAAAGGTATTTGAGTATCAGCTATTTCTGATTTCTTGCTAGAAAATCTAGTTGAGATTGTTGAAGAAAGAATGTTACTTGAAGGTCTGAAAGGACGTAAGTTTGAAGCTTTGGTTGAAAAGAGGTGTATTAAAGATAAAGGGATATTATCTGAATTGATCATGGAAACAAAGAAATGCATTAAATAAATATTAGAAATTTACAAGTATTGTCTTTGGTGGCCTGCTATGGTAGATAATTTTAGAAGTAAAATTGAAGCAATCGAATATGAAGTGAACAACATTGGAAAGAATTTTTAAATCTTTGAAGATAAAGAAGGAAAGAAAAGATTGAGAGTTGGTGAACTGCAAGCTGAATTGGTTGTTGTACAAAGATAGAGAGATGATGTAGTTAAAACCTTTTGATTTCTTAAGGAGATTGTTGAGGTCTTGTTAGAACATCTTTCCAGAATACTTAACTGACATAGAAGATATTGAAAGATAGAGTTCATATTGGTCACCATATTTTACTTTGTTGGGCTTATTGGAAAGTATCTGCACAAGAATGGATTCAACTATATTTAACTAGGAGAAACTGTGTCCAATTCTTGAGGAAAGATACAAGAAATTTTTCGAGGTGAAGAGTGTCATTTTTACTTGAATCCTAAATGTTCTATTTCTATTGTTTTTGCTGTGGAGAAGAAAAAAGGGGGGAAGCAAATTGAAGTTTTTGGTTGTTTGGAAGTTTTTTATGAATTGGGATCTTTTTGACATTTGATGTCACCATGATCAAAATTTTGTTTACATCCTTTTTGGCCATCCTTTGCCATTGATGTCAAAGGGGGAGAGAGTTAGAGTAGAGTCAGAGTATGGGGAGAGATTTGAAATGCTAGGAGAGTTTGAAGTAGAAGTTTTTTTATGTTGCCATCAATGACAAAGAGGGAGATTGTTGGAAAAACAAAGAAGATTGGCTATCTCTACAATTTTGTGTTGTCATTGATGTCACCATGTTGTGATTACAAGTTTAAGGCCTTGACTGATTCGGTATTTTATTCTAGTATCTAAACCAATATTTAAGCTACACTCTCTCGTATTCTAGTCTACATTCCTCCGTAGTTGGCAGTCACTACTTGCGGTTTTGAGAAATGGTTTGTAGATGTTGGGAGCATGTACATTCTAGATCTCACGTATCTAGATGCTCGTATGGTATATCGGTATTACACTAGTATTTTCAAATGTACTATTAGGTCTATCCTTGACTGACCTAATGGATATATTGTGTAATGGTGAATTAATTTTTATACGCTGATATATGTGTGACCTATTTTAGGTCTATGCCAACTTGATGTAGCGTGCTGGATGTTTGAATTGTTTTTTTGAAAAGTTTCTTATGAAAGCCTAAAGATGAAACTTAGTATTTTTGGTAAATATGATGCACATCTAATTAGGCCGACCTAATTGATGCTTGTAGTTGAATCAAGTATATATATTGGACAGGGTTGAAGATTAAATCATTGGTGTGTGACAGTGTGTGAGTGATTAATGAGGCAGTAGAAAATGTGAAAGTGAGTGAATATAATGTAGTGTGTTAAGTCAATGTATTGAGCATCATTGGAACTATATCAACGCTTGTTAGATGCATTATTCTTAGTTCATTTTGGCTATAAAGCCCTTTTTGTTATGTAAATATTTTTGTAGGCAGTGAGCCTCCCTGTAAGTAGTGAGCTTTTGTATCTAGATAGTGAGTCCTCTCTAGGCAGTGAGCCTTATATTTTTAGTTATAAAAATCCTTTATATTTTGTCCCAAGCATCTTTTAACAAAAACCAAGAAAATGTAATATGTTTGAAAACACATTATGATATGCAAAAACATGTGATAAATGACCTAGAAATGCAAACAAAACTAGAAAGAAAGTTATGAAATAGAATATATGCACCTAGAGGCTGAAAAATGATGGAATGAAGGTTTGGAATCCTGATAAAACTAGTGCAGAAGTAAACTGGGACACTTGTGCCAATCTAGGTGACTTAGTCCTAGATTTGGAAAAACTACTCTAGAGCCCATTTAGGCCAAATGGGTATCCAAATCTATAGAAACCTCTAAAAAATAGGTTCAATGGGACTAAGTCACCACTCTTGGTGACTTAGTCCACTTCTACATTTATGAAAAATTCAAAAGTGGAAACGAAAGCCCTCAGTCTGCACTTTAGTTCCTCACAGGTGTCTAGTTCTGAAACTCTAATTTTTGGCATTGTAAATGACTATTTTGTTGATATCTTGACTTGGTCAAGAAGGATATGTCTTTAAAAAATTTGCAACTTAACCTTTAATGATCTCCAAGTCTTCAACATACCTAAATTTGCAAACACACAAGGAAAGAGAGAGAAATGTTTGATGTTAGGGCATGGGGCTTTGCCTTGGTCAAACCCATTTTTAGGTAATTAAACCAAAATGGAGAAATAATGCAATGAAACATGAAACAATGGAGTTAGAGACTTGCCATGATAATTGATCTTTATTTTCTGTAGCAAAAGATGAAGAATCTTCCCTTCAATGTCCTTGAAAGCTATATTGATGACTTAGAATGCTAAAACCCTAGCTTGTTTGACTTGAGAACATGATGAATGATGAATGAATGGTGATGAATTATGAATTAGGGTTTAGAGGTTTGTACTTATAGTAAATCCACCTAATTTTCTTGTTAATTTGATCCCCAAGGCAGACATGAAGGAGAAATAAACTTAAATTCCAACTTTTCACCATTAAAACTCAAAAATAACCCAAATGGGACTAATTTTCCACTTTGGCTGACTTAGCCCCACCTAGCAGGGACTCATTCACCCAGATGGGTGACTTAGTCCCAAAGGGGTTCTTTTTCTAGTTGGATTGTCAGGGAATGCATAAATTAGGTTTGTACGATGATTTTGTCAGGTATTTGATCAAATTATGCCTTGGGATGAACAATATGGGGCCATAGGGGCCTATTAATGATTATGTAAACAGAAATTAGGGCTTGGGACACAAAGTTCAATGTGAAAGTGTGATTAAATACACTTTACATCATTAAAATGAGGTCCACATAACCTAGAAAGGCACAACATCCAATGTGAACATGTAAAACACATTACAACACTAGATTAAGATTAAGTTTAAGTTACAAGATTTCTAGATTAATGTGAAGATGCAATTAAATACATTTTATAATATTGAATTAGGGGAAAATGGGTCCATTAGTCTATAAAAGTGTGAAATTTTTTTACAACACTTTAAGTCTACACCTTTATAGGACATCGATAGATGTATTTTATTCAGTTTGCAAGGGCCCAAGACCTAGTGTGGATGTGTAAAACACCTCACAAAAGCAAATCAAGGCCTCATTAAGTCTAATTTGACATCAATTATTCCCATATTAAGCAAGGCATACACTTTTTGGTGACACATTAAGCCCCCACTTTAGTGAGAGGATGAATTTGCTTTAAACTCACACTAAAGTAGACATTCAAGAAGAGTCCAATTGTACCAATATGGATGAAAAAGAATGACAAAGATCAAGGCATTGGTCTAGTCCCCAAGATCCAAGATCCTAAGTCAAACCGACATAAGTACAAGAAGACATGCACAAGGTGAATGATTTTTAGCAAGAAAAGATACATGATCATACAATGACAAGAACTAGAAGAAAGAGAAAAGAAAAAAATAAAAAAGGTGGATCAAGCTTTGACCATTTTCCCAACATGTGGATCAGATCTAGATTGCTTGGCCAAAAATGCATACTCACTCTGAGGCGACAAAACTTTAGGCTATCCGTTGGGTGAAAAGTCTTGAAAGGTGAGACACATATGGCCAATATGTGCTCACACACATGCAGGTGGCTATGGGGAAAAGTCATGGCTTGGAATGGGCTTCCCACTCAACCATACCAAAGTTATACCTCCTGATAACTTTAATAAGGTGCCACAATGAAAATGGTCTTCAAGGTCTATGAGGTAAGTAAAACTTGTATGCTTGACACTCATAGACATTGTAAATGCAAGATAGTGCAAGGAATTTCAAAGAGATTTTTCTTAGTTCATGCAAGGTTTCATCTTAGGTAACATTGTGCTTAGCGTTTCCAAGAGAGGATGTGTCAAAGAAGTATCACACTCTTGGAGGGAATCAAGCCCAATGCCACAACCAAGAAAAGGACACCTCACAAGAAGAAAGAAGTCACTCAATGAAACATGATGAGTGTTGATGTATGAACCCACTTTAAAGTGGTTACTGAAACATAGATTTTTGGGACCCTAATGCTACTCTTGCACTTCTAGGATTTTTCACCTAAAAGGAGAGAGATAGGGCCAAAAATGATAATGATTCACTCAAATTAGGATTTCTGCAATGTTGTTTAATGTAAATGAACTTAACTAAATTCAATTGATTGATCTAGATGAATGGAAACAAATGAAAAAGTGCAATTTAAGCTATATTTGAAAATTGATTGTGATATGCAAAAAATATGTAAATGAAGAAAATAAATGAAATATGCAGAACAAAAGAAGGGATGAATTTGAGTGCACCTAGATGAATTGTGATGATTCTAGAGTGTTCTAAATGCTGATGAAAATTACTAAGTTTTCATAGTGTGACTCATTCGCTCAGGGTGGCAAATTAGTCTTCCTACTAATGAAAAAGTGTCGGGAGCTAATTTTGTCAAGGATCTAGAATTTGACAAAATTCAGATTTTTAGTCCTAAGGTGGGACTCATTCGGCACAGGTGGTGAATCAGTCTCCCAAATTTTTGAAAAATCAAGAGACAACTCTGTAACACCAGATTTGGAAAAGTCTACTTGTTGCCGAAGTCAGTTCTACAGAAAATGGACAAATAACTCTCTCCAAGCTTGAAATTGACTAATGTTGACTTGAAGCACCTAGTTGACTTGGAAATTAATCTTCAACACCTAATAACCTGTCAAATATGCATACAAATTGTTGAACTAACATGCAATAGGGGAAAAATGATTAGGGTTAGTGAATAGGGGTTTTCCTTGGTCAAACCTCACTTTTTGTAATTAAACCCTTGAAAAGATAATGAAATGAAAGATAAATATAAAATAATAACATGCAAATGTTATCAACTTACCTAACCCTTGATGATGCCAGTTTGTTCAAAGTAATGTCAATGGAAGCTTCAAAGTGTTTGAATAGTGCTTGAAAAGATGATATAAAATGCTTGAATGCTTAAAATGTTAGATTGAATGCTTGAATGAATGAGGAGATCTAAAATGAGGTGAAAATCACATATTTATACAATTCTTGTGCCTTATTATCCATTCATACCTCATCACAAGCTCGGATCAAGTGTTTTTGAATAAAATCCTAAAAGAAAATTTGAAATATTTTTAATTTGGGGCCAAGGGGGACTCATTTTCCACCCATGGCGAATGGGTCCCACCTAGGACCTAAAAACATGTGTCAAAAAAAATGTTGTATTTAATGTTGTTTTTCGGGATAATATGCAAAATTACACTGAATTACAAATTATGAGGGCATAAAGAGACAAAATAAAGCATGAGAAAGGTGTAAATAGTGAAAATATGCCTAGAAGAATGTGAAAGTTTGTTACAAGACTTTACAACACTTCAAAACAGGACTTCTTGATGTGTAAAAAAAGTGAATTTTAGGTGAAATGCATTAAATATAGTCTAGAAGAATGTAGAAATGTCTTACAACACTTAACAACACTTTCACAAGACATCGTTCTTTGAGTTTTAGTACTTAAATAAGCATGTTCAAGCCATGTTACAACATAAAATCAAAGCAACATAGTTCCAACAGCATGAAACAAGATCTAAAAGGCCATGAAAATGTCAAGGGACCATTTTTCTATGGCACATTTATCTCCCACTTTAGTGAGAGGATGAACCTGCTTCAAACTCACACTAAAGTAGCCATGAACATTGAGGGGAGGGTTCAAATGAGCTTACACTAGCAATATGGAATGAAAATGATCAAGAGGGATAATCAAGCCCCTAGGATGAAGATCCTATAATCATACTAAACATAAAAACAAAGGAACACACAAGTGTTGAGAAGAATTGGATGAAGCTTTGATCGTCAATCCAACTAGTTGTGAAAAGAGAACTAGGCTAGTTGTTTGAGAAAGAAAATGTGTACTCACTCTGGGGCCACCGAACTTCAAGTTTTTTGTAGGGTGAGAAATCCCAACTGTATACTCACTCTGGGGCCATAAAACTAGTTGTCTGTGGGGTGAGAAAGCCCAAAAAGTAAGATACATACGCTAGTTGGTATGCACTAACAAACATAAAAGTGGCTATGGGAAAAAGTCATGCCACTAGGTGGGCTTCCCACTCAACCATGCCAAAGTTATACCCGTTGATAACTTTAACAAGGAACCACAAAGAAAAATGCTAATGAACAAAAAGACAAAGTACCATAGTCATGCAAACTGCATTATGCAAGGTGGAAAAATGTAAAATGTAAAGTGTAAAAAGTGTAAAATGTTCGAAGGAGTCTTGTTGAGTTTATGCAAGGTTAGTCATTTAGGGAACATTGTGTCTAATGTCTCCAAGAGAGGACCAATCAAATAATAGTATATTCATAACTTAGGGGATGCAGTGTGTTGCATCAGGCTACAAAGAGGAACGTAATATTCTAAGATAGATCACACTTATGAAGGACATCACATTCGATGGCATCCACAAAGTGACAAATGTATCACACAAATGACAAGGCTACACTAGGAACCAAGAACATAAATGAAATAGTGGTAATGTATGGCCCCCCATTTTAAAGGAATTGCTACAGATCATTCTGTGAGAAATTGCTTTAAAGTAGTTAAGGAAAGAGAATGCAAAAGAAAAAAATGACATGAGAGCCAACTTAGAAAGCCCTATGCCAAGTCATATGTTTCGAAGTTAGGCTATGTCATGTCAAGGAAAAAGGAAAGCAAAATAAAAGGGAGTTTCCCCCCGGAAAAGAAAACACACCAAACACATAAGGGATCTATGGATTTGGGGTCAGTATGCTCATTGCTGCAATGTTTTTTATGAATGAGCTCAAAACTTTCATATTCCCCAAAGCACATAGAGCTAGAAGAATGACTTAAAGAGAGCAAAAAAAAAGAAAAATAAAGTCCGTTTTGAGTCAACATGGAAGAGACATTTTAGTTTCAATTCTTTGCATCATCCCCAAAAGGAAAACACAAGTGAAAAGAAAGAAAATGAAAAGCAAAAAAAAAAGAAAAATGAGAAAGCTTCTGGGTCAACATGAAGGAGACATTTTGGTCTCAATGCCTTGCATCATCCCCAAAATGAATACACAAGAAAAATAAAAAAGGAAAAAGGGACAAGAAAAATGGGTTGGGTCAACATGGAATAGACATAAGGCGTCTCAATTCTTTTCATCATCCCCAAAAGGAAAACACAAAAAAAAGCGAAAAAGACAAGGATTGTTTGGGTCAACATGGAAGAGACATAGGGTGTCTCTACGCTTTGCGTCATCCCCAAAAGGAAAACACAAAAGAAAAGGGAAAAAGACAAGGAACATTTGGGTCAACATGGAAGAGACATAGGGCCTCTCTACGCTTTGCGTCATCCCCAAAAGGAAAACACAAAAAAAGGGAAAAATAAAATGTACAACAAATGGGTATGTGCAGGATCATGATGGGCCAAAAAGTGGAAATATGATGGGTATGTGGCTGACAACTTTTTCTTACCCAAATTTGATGAAATGAAAAGGGTTTTAAAGGATATTCTCAGCTTTCCACCAATATAAATTATGCTTTACTTTGAATTTAATAAGTAATTATTATTCATTTTCTATTCAAATTATGACTAAAGTCCTGATTGATAGATGATTGAAAAACATATATAGCTTTCAAATGGTATCACATTTTCTAAATCCAAAACATGCATCACATTCTATGCTTTACATACTATAGGATTAAAAATAAAATTTGAATTTCATGAAGTTTTGACCAAGTTAAGGTGGTCGACATCGTGCCACAATAATGGGTTACACTTTTTGGGACATCCTAATTTTTCCTGAAATCACATATTTTTAGAAAATACAATGATTTATGACTGTAAAGGTTCCATTTAAATTATTTTAATTAAAGAGGGATTGATCAAACCCCCTTTGATAGAACCTTGTTAGATTTAAACCATACCTATAATCGAGTCTCCTCTACACCTATCAAAATGTTGATAAAAAACCACTTTTGATTTACCTTTTGAGTGATCAAATGAATTCATTTAAAATTTATGCTTTGTAAGCCTATAGCCCTTATTATAAGCTTCCTAAAAAGTATAATTTTAAATATGTTTAATTTGATTATTATATTTATTTCTTATTTCTTGTGAATGTAGGATTTTCAATGAACATCAAGTTCTTTATTTCATACATACGAAAAAATAGAAAAATAGAGAAAAAAATTCTAAAAAATACATGTGCCCTAGGTATTGATATCCTTATTCCAAAAAAAAGAATAAGTTAATTCAAATGAATACAAAAAAAGTTATGCGTGTCGAAGTACACCTCTGTCCAAATTATAATTATGCTGACTTGGAAAATTAATTAAAAAAAAATATGTAACAAAAAATTATGAAAAAATATCCATCCCTCTAGATATTGGTGTGAAAAAATTGCATTTTAAAAATCAGAATTGTATCCTATCTATAAAAAAAGTTATGTGGGCCGAAGTGAACATCACTTTTTAAAAATGTTGATTAGTAGAAAAAATAAGTTATTAAAAATTACATAAAATGATTCACAATTTATTTTTTAATTTTTTAAAAAAATATAATTATAATCTACACAAAATATCTAACAAATAACTAGTTTGATTCATCTTCAAAACCTTAATGGTTTAGCTACTATAGGTGTAAGAAAGTGAATGTCCGTGAAAAATCCTGATTTTAATGTCAAGTTTGGCCAAAAATTGTAACCCATTATTGTGGGATCACCCACATATGAGTTTTTTATATTTTTTAAAAGTTGTAATAAAAAATTCATAATTAATTATTTACTTTGAAAAAATTACAAAAAAATATGCATCACATCGGGACATGATTCCTCTACTTATACCTAAAATATTATCATTTTATTGTGGTTAGGGTGGTCAGACATACACCTACTTCTTATTTTCCCCTAAAATTTAAGTACGATGCATTGAAATTTCAAATTTGCACCAAATAATTTTTTTTATTTTTTTAAACAAACCTAGTAGTTTAGAAACTTCATTCAATTTGCTACAGATTATATTCTTACATATTTTAAAAATAATATACATAAATTATTCAAATTTTTACGTCAAGTTGCCTAACTTTGATTTTTCTGATCTTTTTGCCACTTAAGGGCCTATTTTTTCCATGATGATCCTGCACATACCCAAATAGAAGAAGAGAGTGACAAATAGAAGAAGTGTACGAAGAGAAAAAATATCAAATGCATGATACAAAGGAACATGATACACACATAAAATAAAAAGAGAAAAGCAAAAATGCTATTTAGGTGAATGCAAGTCAACCATCTAACAAGTCATCTGCCTCCCAATCATTTTCAGTATAATGTGAGGGCGGTTGACTATCCAAAGGAATAATTGCAAGTGCTGAACTAGGAGTCACACTAGGTTCTTCACTTGGTGGAGAGGATTTGTCATCTAAGCTCATTGTGGAGAAAAAGAAAGAGTTTAAATTATTGTGTATTTCTTCGTCTATTTTGGAAATCTTCGTGTTGTCATCATCATCAAGATTAATGACAACAGGGGGATGAAGGGTAATTTCTAAAGATGGATGTATCAAAAGTGGAGGTTGATGTTGTTCAATTTGTTGTGATTGTTGGACTAGACTATCTTGTAGTAGGTTAGGAGAGGGAGGGTGGTCATCTATTGCTTTTGTCAAAGGTAAAGATTGATTGTCTTTATCTTCATCTATGCTAGATTGATGAGCAATGAGATGACAACAATGCCTACGTTCCCTAGCACCACGGTTCTGTTTAATTCTGTTTTGCAGTTACTAAGGTTTAAAAGAGGATTGAGTTATCATAGGTTCTTCTGCTTCCAAAGGGGGCAGAAAAAAAGAAACTGAAGAGGATGGATCAACCACTTTCTCTTTGGCTTTATACACTTGTTTAATTCGAGGAGGTTGAGCAGGGTTGGTTTTAGTTGCCCTTGGTCATTTAAACGATAGTTGGGGAGTGTCAAGAGGTGATTGTTCAAGAGCTTGTATGGTTTTTTCAATGTCTAACTCAGGTTGAAGCATGGTTTCATCTATGATAGGAGGTATGGAAGTGGATGGGGACATACCATGAAGAGACAATTTAGCGATTTTCTTGGTTTGAATTTTTGATATGCTATGTAAAAGAAGTCCTTTCGAGGTGTGATAGGTTCCATAGGTTCAGGCCAAAAGGATTCTAATGAAAAGTTACCTTTAGAAGATAAAGGATGAAAGCCACTATGGTGTACAGTGAATATCACATTGCCATGTGGAAACTTCAAACAATTATGAACAACTAAAGGGACCACTTTCATTGAATGAAGCCAAGGGAGGCCTAGCTGCAAATAAAATTGGTCAGATTGTGGAACAATGGAAAATGTCACATCCAAAGTTTTAGGTCCTATTTGTAAAGGTAGCACAATCGATCCAATTGTAGGGCATGTAAAACCATTATGTGTCTTAATCCATGTGATGGGTTTATTAATACCATCTTGATGTAGTTCATGTAATACCAAAAACTCTTCTATGATCACATTCTCACCACAAGCGAGATCTATTAATATCCCATTAGTGGGCTTATCATAGATTCTTCCAGCTATGTAGATAAGACCATCAGGAAGCTTTTGGAGTATGTCTGTAGTAGAAAAAGTAATATCAAACGATTTAGTGGTTTGGCCCTTACGAGGGATAACGTCTATCGTAGCCACAAGGTTTTCCATAGGACTAACTTGGGTAACAATAGGAATTGTATCATGTTGTTCATTATTTGTATCAACAATCATTACATCAGCCTTTGAAGGGTTCACTTGCCTTGAAAAATGAGGTAGTATGTTTAGGTATATGATTGGTGAAAATTTGTAAATTCTAGTTAGGGGGTGCAATAGACTTATTAACTTGATCATTAACACCCTCAATGGACAAATGGTCTGAATCAATGAGGTCTTGAACTAAATGTTTCAGACGCTTACAATATTCAGTGTCATGTCCATTCTGGCGATGAAAATTACAATAAGCATTAGGCTTGAAATTGGGTGGTAATGGTTGTTTGCATCAAGTGGTCTAACAGGTGGCAACATGAGCATGCATTTTTGAATTAATTGGTTCATTGTATTATGAAGGGTATTAGGTAAAGGAGTGAATTGTCTTTTTAGATCCCCATAATGATAAGGCATGGCTTCCTTAACAATGACCATTGAATTTTGAACGTATTGGGTTGTTTGTGGTTGTTGTTGAGGAGGTAGATTAAACTGTAAAAATCCTCTATTTGGTCTGTGAAAGTTTTGATTGTTATTGTTGTTTTGATTTTTTTGTTCAAGATTTTCAGCTTGGTGAGAAGTGGATTTTGAACCATGATTTGAGACCAAGTTATGATATTCACACAATGTTGTGCATAAATGCATAAACAAATGGAATTTCATCATAGTTAACTTATCCTGAAGATATGTGTGCAAGTTTTCAATGAACATCTTTTGTAGATGCGCATCAGGAATCTTGACATCTATTTGAGCATACAAGGATTAGTATCGTGAGATAAAATCTATGAATTTTTTATCTGTGTTTTTTCTACATCACATAAGGTCAGCCATTGTTTTCTTAGGTGTCATGTGAACTTGAAAGTTACTTATGAAAGCATCCACAAGTTCATTGAAGGAATGGATGGAATGATTAGGAAAGCTAGAAAACCATTCTAATGTAGTGTCTTTCAAGGTTCTCAGAATTTTTTTGGCTAAAAGTCTCTAATCAAGGACAAAATCACTACATAAAGCCATGTAAGCATTAACATGGTTGATAGGATCTCCTTTTCCTTCGTATTTCTCAAACTGAGGCATTTCTATCCCTTGTGGCATCGGGGTACGTAAGATTTTCTAAAGATAAGGAGTTGCTACGAACATGATATGTTGGTGGAGTTGTTTGACCTTGACTGATGGTGGAAAGTTGATGTTGCATGGAAGAAATAGTGGTAAGGAGTTCTGTAAGAATAGGGTTGGGGTACGTAGGTTGAGATGGAAGAGAAAATGGTGGAGTGTAAGGGGTGTGAGGGGAAGTGAAAGGAATACTAAGGGGTGTGAAGGTGATGGAAGGGACTTGTGATGCCACAAGAGAGGTAGGAATGTTAGGTGGAATTTCAAAGGAAGGAGCCACATAGCTAACTTGTTGCATAGTTGTAGTGACTTGCAGATTTGTATAAGTTGGTATAGATGTGATGGTTGAAGGGGGAGGAACTTGAGATCCTCCTTGGCTTACAAGAATGTTTGTGGATTGGGTATTAGAAGAGGCATGTTTATTGTAAATCTCAGCAATTTTCTTTAGCATGTGCAATCCATCATCACTTTTAATTAGGCGATGAAGATTCTCAATGGTAGGTATGGCAGTTTGGGAACTGTTTTCAAGGGACAAGTCTTGTTGTAATTGTGCAAAGTCCTTATGAATATTAATGACCTTTTCTTGTAGAAGAGATTTTTTTTGGTTGTCCAAATTCATTGGATGGAAATATAAAGGCATGGAAGTGCTATTGTCAAGGCTTAATGCACCATTTTCCTTACTAGTAGTAGGAGCTCGTGAGATCCCAAGGTCCACAATGAAAGTGCTATCATGGGATGCCATGAGTCTAGAACTTATTCTCACTAAAGTATTATCAACGGGGCAGAAAACACTCATGCAAGTACCACAAAGGATGGGTGAATGAAAATGCAAGCTAATCTAAGAGATTTAAAATACAAACGACAAAGATTTTGCTAACTGTAACAGAAAACAAACTACCCAAAACAAAAATGTAGTAAAAATGTTGATAAAAAAGTATAGAGGGATTGATTCGTCCTGGGTGGTGAATGAGTCGCAGTATGCATTTTTTTTGTTATTTTCATAATTTTATGGATGATTTAAATGTACTACGTAATGCAAGTATAGATGCAAAATGCATTTTTTTTACTTTTTTCAATGAGATGTAATGCAAAAATGAAATCTAAATGAAGGTTTTACTAATTACAAATAAAAAGTCATAAAATGCAATAACAAATCAATGTCCTAATTGAATGCTAATGCAAATGGAAACTAAGATGCAAGATGTGAATGCAATAAGAAAATCAAATTGTTCAAAAGTCAGGTTCACCAAAATGAAAGAGAAAGATAGACTAATAACATGCAAATTTTATCAACTTACCTAACCCTTGATGATGCAAGTATGAAGTAATGTCAATGGTAGCTTCAAACTGCTTGAATAGTGCTTGAAAAGATGATATAAAATGCTTGAATGCTTAAAATGTGAGATGGAATGCTTGAATGAATGAGGAGATGTAAAATGAGGTGAAAATCACATATTTATACAATTCTTGTGCCTTAGTATCTGTTCATACCTCATCACAGGCTGACATCAAGTGTCCCACCTAGGACCTAAAAACATGTGTCAGGAAAAAGGTTGTATTTAATATTGTTTCTCGGGATAATATGCAAAAATACACTTAATTACAACTTATGAGGGCATAAAGAGACAAAATAAAGCATGAGAAAGGTGTAAATAGTGAAAATATTCTTAGAAGAATGTGAAAGTTTGTTACAAGACTTTACAACACTTCAAAATAGGACTTGTTGATATGTAAAAAAAGTGTTTTTTAGGTGAAATGCATTAAATAAAGTCTAGAAGAATGTAGAAATGTCTTACAACACTTCACAACACCTTCACAAGATATCGTTATTTGAGTTTTAGTACTTAAATAAGCATGTTCAAGCCATGTTACAACATAAAATCAAAGCAACATAGTTCCAACAGCATGAAACAAGATCTAAAAGGCCATGGAAATGTCAAGGGACCTTTTTTCTACAACATAGTTACTAACATCATTACTGTGAGAAATTGCTTTAAAGTAGAAGAGGAAGAAGAAGACATGAGAGCTTACTCAGAAAGCCCTATGCCAAGTCATATGTTTCCTATAATCTATGTCATGAAAAGGTGAGTATGTCACCTACAAGCCAACTTGAGGCATGTTGTGCATGTTCCAAGCTTGCTCTTATACATTCATGAAAGGTTAATGACTAGCCAAAAGAGGCAACGACAAGTGACATATAAGGACAAGGCTATGTAACCCCATGCCCCCACTTATTACAGGACAAGGGTGAGCTGAACTAATTGATAAGATGAATGGAATGCATTCTATAGTGAAAATCGGTATCAATTAGAGGAATGGGGTGGCACCACATAAGGAAGAACACCAAAATCCTTAAGATGATGGATTTTACTACTCAAAGCATTGCATTCATTAGTAGAATGACCATGAACTCTATGATAGGCACAAAATGAAGTCTTATAATAGGATTTCTTATGATTTATTGGAGGAAGGGATATCAATTGATCTTGGAGGAGTCGCAACAAGATACCATATTGATAAATGATAAAAGGTGGTCTTATAATTTGCAACAAAGATACCCCTTATATAGTATTAGTTGTCATACTTATGTAAGACTCTTGAGATTGTGAGATTTTGTTCACTCCTTTGTAGGAGGGTGTAAAATCTAATGAATTCAAATCATTAGTGTTTGGTGAGATGACATTGAAATTAAGCAAAGATGTCTTTGTTTGCAAAGAATAACCATTAAGACCACTAGTGTCTATCAGTTCAGGATGCACGAGTGTTAAAGTTGTCTTAGAGGGGTATTATGTGATAGTATTGATGTTGAGTGAGGGCTTGTTTATTTATATCAAAGGAAAATAACCAAGACCACGAGTGGTTTCTTGTGTGTTAGGATTGATGGGGACATGCATATCTTGTTCTCTAGCACCACATCCTTTTCCACTATATCCAAGTTGTTTCATAAGTTCATAACCTTTACCATGAAGATTTTTCATTACTTTCGAATCAGGTGGTTGTTTATTGTTGTGTTCACTAAAAATTGTTGTATAATTTGTTATTTTTTGGTCTACAGTGGTTGAGGTGGATGCTTCCAAAGAGTCTTTTGAGTTGTGCATTAACATGACTTATTTTTCATATGCCTTATTGGAATCTTTGTTTATGATCTGGTACTCACCCATGAATGTTGGTGTGAAATCTAAGGAACCCCAATCATCATCTAATACCTTCGTGTGTTGTTTAGTATGTTGTTCATTGTCCTTTTTTTGTACAGGTTCCACTTGTGTGGTTGGTGTTAATGTGTTCAAGGGACCTTATCTTTGTTTTTATCAAGTTGTAAGACATTATAAGGATCATGGTCAGTGTTGAGTGTGCACACTTTGTTGTTGTAGATGTATCTCATTTTTTGATGAAGAGTGGAAGGCACACCATTCATTGCATGAAAAAACAACCTGCCTAGAAGAAGGTTATATGAAAGATCATGAGGCATAACCTAGATCAGTGTGTTCAATGTGACTTATCCAATTGTAATAGGTAAAGTGTTCACTATTGGAATCAGGGAACACTGAGGGAAGGGGTGAATCAGTGTTCTACAAAATTTTAACTTTAATAATCTGATCTCTAAACCACTTACAACATTGAACCAAAGAAAGATGAAAGAACATAAAGTAATCAATCACAACACCATAACACAAGGATTTTTATGTGGAAACCCTGCTAGGGTAAAAACCATGGTGGAGATCAATCCATAATTTAAGTACTCAAAATATAAGTGTTTTACAAATGGGGAATGCACATGCATTTAGACACACTTCCTAGAGCTCACTGCTCATATACAAATAGAACTCACTGTCTTACAAAGATTTGGATTACATCCAAAAGATTTGAACTAAAGGAATAGCATCTTCCAATGCCTGATTACAGTTTTGGTTAAGCACATTAATCACTTTCTTGACCTTCTGTCTGATTATGCTCTTTTGCTCTGTCTACTTTAACTCGCATCACAAAATCCTTTCATGCACAAGTGAAACTATGCATAATCATTCTACAACCCTTCTGAATTTCACTACATACATCAACACAATTTTCACACACATTCATACATCAAAATCACCGCTTTTATATATCTGTAACAAAATATTTAATCATCCACATATCAGCTTCAATAAAGCATAAAATATTTACCAACCATCAGCTTAATCCACAAATGATTCTCAATACGCACTAACCAAAGTTAGCCAGAACATAGTGAGGACCCAAAACACCATCCTCAAACACAAAATACCTTATATAATTACTCAAATATCCGCAACATGCAACATTCACTTAGTTAGCCTTCTTGCACTGTTAGATAGGAAATCAATCAATGGGATCTCCTAACTCATACAAAAATTGATGCAATAGCAAAAACCTATAGAATAAGATGTTCTAGATACCCAATGGCCTTCCCTAAGATCCACTACTCAAACTAATAATCTAGTATTGCATATGGATTGACAGACTCAACTTCATTCAGATACCCTGTTCTTCACTTTGTCTTTCGGTATGGATAAATATTGAAGTAGGGACTAGATCAATGAATTAGGTTACCAATAATGACAACACCAAAACCTACATGCAAACAATCTCCCCCTTTGGAATTGATGGCAACACTTAGTGAAAAATGACTAAGTGTCAGAACCAACAAACTGTGATCCTTCAAGACTTCAAAAAGTCATAGTTGTCACAACTCCCCTTGAATTTGATAAGGATTTTTTCACTTCTGTCTCTCTCTCCTCTTTTGACATCAATGACAAATAGATAAAATATTTTCCAAAAAAAACTTGCTTAAACAAAAACTAGTTCAAATTTTTGAAGAAATGCACCTGCTACTTGTGTTAGAAAATTAATTTTTATTTCTATTTCATCTCCAGAGGAACCTTCTTCCATGCTTCTACTGCATTCCCGATGATTATGATCATGTTGTTGTTTTTAGATGTTCAATTGATAATCTTGATGAGGGATTTTGGAATGGTGATGGCTTCTTCTAATATTTCCCCTTTCCTTAGTATCTCAATTAATTGTTCCAGCCTACATTTTGTTATGTCCTTTACTTTCCAAAAGGTGTAAACAATCTTGTTTCTGGTGTTTTGAAGATTTGTATGCTTTTTCTATAATTCTTGAATCCTTTTATTAATTGCACCATCTTGATCCTAAAACATGTTGAAATTTTTTCCAATATTGTTTAGCTATGTTTGAATTTATTCCAACTTTTCTTCAAGTACTTGTTGATTGCATGAGGCCATCAAAGATAATAGTTATAGATGTTTTTTCTTGTTTATGCATTGCTTTAGTTGATACATGTTCCCTTTTAGCTTGGTGAGAGATAATTTGTACTTCTTCTTCAGGTGTAGAATTACTTCTTCTTCCTTGTTCTGAGACTTAGAGTCCATGATTTCCTTGATGCATTCAATCATTTCTTCTGGTACATATTCTATAAACTCTCTAATTTAATATAGTTGTGCACAAGATGAGCACTTAGTATGTTTTAAATCATGTCCTACTCATATGAAGGTCTCATAGACCATATGTTTGTGGTTTTCTACATTCCATCTTCCTCATGAATAAGATGCAATATCTCTTATTTGGTTAAATCACCTTCTTCTTAACTTTCTTCTATCATTTCCTTTTCTTGTTTTTGTTCGGTTGTTTCCAGTTCCTTTCCTTGGGTGTCCTCAATTTTCTTATCAGATTCCTCATCTGGTACATATCCACAATCACTTGTTCTTTTCCTTTCCCTTCAACTCTTGGAGACATACATGTCGGTCCAGTGCAGACAATAATTTATTTTTCTCTTTTCTTCTTTCTCTCCATCTTACCAGAGGAGGAACCAACTTCAAGTGCCCTTACCAAAATGGGAATACCAATTGAGCCAAACTTTCCTAGAAAACCTTTAAAGAAACTTCCATATTCTTGATCATAGTTTGCGAAATTGTTAGAATGTATGAAAATTTTCTTGCAAACTGGTTCACTCTCTTCCCATATTATATTGTTGTTCAATGGTAATCAATTTAGAAAATACACCACAAGACATATAACCAAAGTACCAAACCTGAAAGGGTAATCTTTCTTCTTTGTCAATTGTATGTTCTCCATCAGTTGATCTTTCAATAATCTGCAAAGGTCAAAATCCTGATCTTCCATTAACATCTTGTGAGAAATGTAAAAACCTTCTAAAGTTACACCTTCTCTATTTTTGAAAAATATTTTGTAAGACACTCCATGCACAATGTACCTTGTCATTGAATCTCTAATTGTTGAGATTATTAATGCCCTTTGATCTCTAGTTACTCTAGTTAGGGTTTTGACTTCTTTATTTTAGATTGACTTATTTCTTGGTACATCCCCAACTTTGCATAGCCCAGTTACAATTCCAATCAATTCTTTTGAGATATGGTAGGGTTTATCCAGAGTTAGAATATTGTGATTCAATCTGTCTAGAATAAACCTAACGATTTCTGCATTTTTGAAATAGGGGAATTCACTCCAAATATCCAAGCTCTTGTGTTTTTCTTCTTTTAGCCATTTCAATTCATCATGTGACATTTTCTTATAGCTCTAATCTTCTCATCACTATACCCATCTAGGTTTATCATTCCTTTGATTTGTTCCATTTTAGCTTTTGTACTCATGTTTTGTTTCTACCAAAGAAGTTCTTTTACCATACACCAAATTAGACCAAAATTTCTCAATACAACTGAAGTACCTGATGGATTACGGTTTTACCGCCGAATTATCTTCAGCCTTTCATAATTCTATTGTAGAGTGCTCTCCTTCTTTTCTTCAATATAAAGTTGCAAATGAGGGTTCCAACTTGCTTTTTGTAACTCACACACCTAACCTTTTGTTGTAATAAATGATTTTTCCATATGTGTTCTAGATACCCTACTTTCTTAAATGGCAAGAGAAAAGTTCTTCTGTGGACCTTCAATTGCTTGAGTTTCTTTACAAGTGTTTTCCAATACATCTGTAAATCATTGATACAGTTGTTGACAATTTGCGGCATTCCAACATCAACTACATGTTGGAAAAACAAGGACAAACAACTAAGAGGGGGGGTGAATCAATTGTCATAGAATATTTTAACCTTTTCAATCTTTACTTAACTTAATCTGAGATCTAATGAATGAATAATAAACCATAAACAATCAACACATTAGAAACACAGAGAACACCAATATTTTTACATGGAAATCCTATTAGGGGAAAGACCATGCTAGATGTTAGTCCACAATATTAGACCCTATTAAAAGTATAAGAATAATGGGAATGCACATGCATTCAGGCACACTGCCTAGAGCTCACTACTCAAATAAAAAAGATGACTCACTATCCAAAGAAAGGTTTGGATTAAAACCATCCAAGTTGTGAAATGAGAAAATAGCTTCTACACAAGCCTGATTATAGTTCCAATTAAGCACATAAAAGATTTATTCACTCTTCGCACAAACTTCTTCACACTCTGCTCAATATTCTTCACACTCTACTCAAAAATTGAATGATATTCTCACATACACACATAGGAGCACATTAGGCACTCTGAGCATACTTAGTACACACTACATCGATGAAACAATCGCTCTTATATATCTGCAACATGAGATTACAACAACTTAGTCGGCCAAAATATAAAACACATTTTCAATGTTGGCCCAAATTTATAAATAAATTTGCAATGTGAATCCACCAAGGTCATCCACAAGATAGCAGAGACCCAAATTAACAACTCCAACAAAAAAATACTTCAAATTATTTCACCTCGAAGATCCACAACATGCTACCACCATCATGTCAGTCAAGAACATGAAAAACCGAACATACGGAGAAAAATATTTGACCACGAGCACACCAATCAATGTGGAAATACCACAGAGATAGAGCATGATCTAGGAGCATCTGAAAGAAATAGGGACTAATAGAGAAACATCTACAGCACCAGAAACACATAAACTTCACTTAGGAACACTGACATAACCCACAAAAATACTGTCATAACATAATTATTCACAACACAAACAGATCTTCAAACAGACCTCTAAAAATTCTAGAGGATGGACTAGATACACTCAATATAAAACCATTTAATCCACAACAACTTATCTTCAACATACAAAACAAGACACCTTCATGACCTTCACAATTCCACAGGGAACCTGCAATACTTCTTTTAATAATTTTTTGAATATCCTCGACATATACAACATTCAATACACCAAATGCTAATAGTGTTGACATCAATGAAAACCACATATCAGAAACACATCCATAACATCCAACAATCTCCCCCTTTTGCATTGATGGTAACAAATGATGTGAAAAAAACCATCAACCCAACTCTCAATCAACACTTACTCCTGACTCTTCTTCCTTGACCTCTTCTGCATGAAGTTATCCCCACAAGATTCTTCACACTAGATAGGCAACAGTTTTTCACATTATACTTCTCCCCCTTGGACATCAATGGAAAAGATAAGAATTATATTTCCACATACAAGCTCTAAACCACATATCTGCACATTTGACTACTCCCCCTGAGTAACACCCACAACAAAATCAATTTAGATCAGAATATGATCATGAAATGCACAGATTGATGCAAATTAATGCATCACTAGTTCATATTAGGAGGGGTAATCACCCCTAGCATCCATCTGAGATACTCAAAAGTATCCTTCTACGATGTCTTAGTAAAAATATCTACAACCTGTTCTTTGGTAGGCATAGACTCTAGTCTGACTTCTTTCTCACTCACTTTCTCTCTTAGAAAGTGGAACTTGATTGATATATGCTTGGTACTAGAGTGTAGCACCAGATTCTTTGATATGTTTATTGCACTTGAGTTGTCATAGTATATGGCAATAGGCTAATCATGTACTACTTTGACATCTTTCAACATCTATTTCATCCACATCACATGAGTACAGTTGTTTGCAATAGCAATATACTCTGCCTCAATAGTAGATAGAGAAATGGAATTCTACTTTTTACTCAACCAAGACACCAGCTTCTTCCCTAGGAAGAAGGTACCACCACTTGTACTCTTCCTATCATCTACATCTCTTGCCCAATCCACATCAGTATATGAATTCAAAGTAAGATTATCATCCTTAGGATACCAAAGCCCAAAATCAATTGTTCCTTTCAGATATCTGAAGATTCTCTTTACAATAGTCATATGAGACTCTTTTGGATCAGCCTGAAATCTAGCAACCATACATACAACATTCATAATATCTGGTCTGGTTTGAGTTAAATAGAGCAATCCACCAATCATTGATCTGTACCTTGTTTGATTTTCCTTAGGAGAATCATCATTCTATGTCAATTTGCACCCAGTTACCATGGGAGTACCAACAGGTTTTGAGTCATCGATGCCAAACTTCATCAGCCATTCTCTCACATATTTGGACTGAGATATGAAGATAACCTTGTTTAAGTAACTTGCAATCCCTGAAAGAAATTCATCTCTCCAATCATACTCATCTCAAATTCATTCTTCATTTCATCAGCAAAACTTCATACAAAGATTATCATCTCCTCCAAAAATAATGTCATCAACAAAGACCTCAATAATCAACTCTTTGTCATGATCCAACTTGAAGTATAAGTTGCTATTAGCAGTACCTTTATTGAATCCAAGCTTTAGTAAATATTTGTCTAGTCTAGCATACTAGGCTTTGGGGGCTTGCTTGAGTCCATATAGAGCTTTCTTCAATTGGAAAACCATATTTTCTTCATCAGTCAGTTGAAATCCATCTGACTGCTCAATGTAAACCTTTTCTTCTAGTTCACCATTCAGAAAAGCAGACTTCACATCCATTTGATAGAATTTATAGTTCGTATATGTAGCATAAGCAAGAAATAACCTTACAACTTCAATTCTAGCAACAGGGGAAAAGGTTTCTTCAAAATGAATACCTTCCATTTGTGAATGCCCTTTACATACCAGTCTTGCTTTATTTCAGACCACTTCACCTTGTTCATTCAGCTTATTCTGAAAGGCCCATTTAGTACCAATCACATTTTTATCTTTAGGTATAGGAACAAGTATTGATGTATTATTCTTTTCAATTTGCATTAATTCTTCCTTCATAGCTTCCATCCAGTGTTCATCATTGCAAGCTTCATTGACATCTTTAGGTTTAATCTTTGATACCAGACAATAATCTTCTACAATATTTCTTCTAGTTTGCACACCTTTATTCTTGTCTCCTATAATATGATTTTTAGAATAATTTAGCTTTACATACCTCAGAGTTTTAGGATTTTCTCGAACTTCTGATTCTTCTGATCTTTCTTTTGCACTTGCACTTGTCTCTGCTTCTTGACTACCTTGATTTACCAAAACACATGGAACATATGGCACAATTTGAAGTTGGTTTTTTGTCTGAGCATTCTTCCCTTTGTTTGTATTATTTTCATCTAAATCATATCCACAATATCTAGATGATTTAGTAGAATCTTCATTAACTCTGACATTTGCACTCTCAACCATTTTCCTTAGTCTTTTGTTATAGCACCGGTAGGCCTTGCTTTTAGTAGAGTAATCTAGAAAGATTCCTTCATCACTTCTTGTATAAAACTTGCCTATATCATCATCTCTCTTGATATAGCATTTTCTTCCAAAGATCTTGAAGTATTTAACAGTAGGCTAATAACCAAACCATAGTTCAAAAGGAGTCTTACCAGAATTACCATTTGCATTTTCCCAGTTCAATGTGTACACGATAGTGCTTACAACTTCACTCCAATAGATGTGAGGCACATTTCCTTCAATGATCATTATTCTAGCAGCATCCAAAACTGTTTTGTTCTTCCTTTCTGCAACTCCATTCTATTGAGGGGTTTGGGAAGTAGATAACTGTCTTCTGATTCCATGCTCATCACAGAAAGAATTAAACTTCCTAGAGGTAAACTAACAACGTCTGTCTGACCTTAAGCATTTTATTTTCAGACCTTTCTCATTCTCTTCCATAGTTTTGAAACTTTTAAACTTCTCTAGTGCTTCACATTTTTCTCTTAAGAAGGCATCCCATATCATTCTAGAGAATCATCAATAATCAACATACAGTACCTTTCACCATGGAGACTTCTAACTCTAGAGGGACCTCATAGATCAGTATGTATCAACTCCAACAATCCATTTGAAATATTCCAAAAAATTCCTCAAAGAAACTATAGTCTATTTTCCCATCTAACACTCCTTGCAAATTGTGCTAGCAAGCTTTACTAGCTTAGGTAGATCTCTTATTGCTTGAGTGGAACTTATTTTTACAATGTTATCAAAATTCACAATACACAACCTTCTATGCCATAACCATATTTCATCTACTAGAGCAATTAAACAACTTTCACTAGCAACATTCAGGTGAAAAATATTACCTTTTTTCTGTTTACTTGAAGCAATTACGTTTCCAGAGCTTCTGAATATCTTGCATCTTCCATATTTGAACTGAAAATCATAACCTTTGTCCACCATTTTTCCAACACTCAACAGGTTGTGCTTCAAGCCTTCAACATGAAGAACATCATCAGTGTTATGCTTACTAGTACTAAGACAAATAGATCCTCTGCCACAAATCACACATGCATTGTTATCACCAAATCTCACAACCCCACTGCCATACTTCTCTACTTACAAATTTTATTTTGTCACCAGTCATATGATGTGAGCATCCACTATCAATGACCCACTCATCCTTTTCTTCAATTCCGGCTGCAAGATCTTTCTCAATTTTAACAGATTCAGTAGCCTCAAGACTATTTTCCTTGATAGCAATGAAAACCCAATCATCTTCATTTCCATTCTCTTTATCAGAATCATCTTCAGTCACTCCATCTTCAGCAAAATAGCATTTCTTTTGAAATCTATATTTATAAGGCTTAGATCTAGGGATTCTTTCAGGAAACCTTGATGCAAAATGACCTATTTTACTGCAAGAAAAAAATTTGATAGGCAGCTTTCCTTTATACTTACCTTGTCCTCTACCTTCTTTCTTCACAATCAATGCTTCCAACTCTTCTACTTCTCTTTCTTTATCTTCAATATGTTTCATTTCTTCCTCATACTTGAATGTCTTTCTGGAACTCTCTCCTAGATCATATATTTGCTTGTTTCTTCCAAATACAGTAGCCTTGAATGTAGTTTTAGTCTTAGGAATAGAATCACTAAATTTGCTTAGCTCAAAGGAAGCAAGTTTACTAATCAGTGTGTCCCTTATCACATTCATCAATGATCTGGTTTCTTCAATAGCATGAGCCTTTACTTTGTAGGATGGAGACAATGATCTAAGCACTTTGGCCACAATTTCTTCCTCTTCCAAAATACCACCAGCACATCTATTACCCATCACTAGTTCATTTACCTTCTGCATAAAAGAAGAAATATTCTCATCTTCACCAATCTTTATATTTTCATACTTTCCTTTCAAACTCTATAGCTTAGCCATCTTCACATGTACATCTCCTTCATACAAAGTTTCCAGCTTCATCAACATCTCATGAGTTGTCTTCAGACCTAACACATTTTTCATCTCCAAATCTATTAGAGCACTCAGCAAGGCTTCCATAGCCTAGACATTATTCTCAGCCTCTTTGATCTCATCAGCAGTGGAGGGACCAGTCACAGGAGTAACATATTTGTTCTTTGTAATTTTCTAGAAGGGTTCACCAAGACATTCCATCCTATCTTTCCACAATGAGTAGTTTTCTCCATCAAATCTACGACTATCCTTCTTGTATGATGCCATCTCGAATCCCCTCAAGCTTTTAAACTTCTATAGAGGAACCTACTCTGATACCAATTGTTGGAAAAACAAGGATAGACAACTAAGAGGGGGGATGAATTAGTTGTCATAGAATATTTTAACCTTTTCAATCTTAACTTAATCTTAGATCTGCTGAATGAATAATTAACCATAAATAATCAACACATCAGAAAAACAGAGAACACCAAGATTTTTACGTGGAAACCTTGTTAGAGGGAAAACCATGATGGATGTTAGTCCACAATATTATACCTTGTTAAAAGTATAAGAATAATGGGAATGCACATGCATTCAGGCACACTGCCTAGAGCTCACTGCTCAAATACAAAAGAGGACTCACTGTCCAAAGAAAGGTTTGAATTAAAATGATCCAAGTTGTGAAATGAGAAAATAGCTTCTACACAAGCCTAATTACATTTCCAATTAAGCATAGAAAAACCTTCTTCACTCTTCACTCAAACTTCTTCACACTCTGCTCAATCTTCTTCACACTCTGCTAAAAAATTAAATGATATTCACACATACACACATAGGAGCACATCGAGCACTATGAGCATACTTAACACATGCTACACTGATGAAACAATCACTCTTATATATATCTGGAACATGAGATTACGACAACTTAGTCAGCCAAAATATAAAACACATTTTCAATGTCAGCCCAAATTTACAAATAAATTTGCAATGTGAATCCACCAAGGTTGGCCACAAAATAGTGGAGACCCAAATTAATAACTCCAACACAAAAATACTTCAAATAATTTCACCTCAAAGATCCACAACATGCTACAACCATCATGTCGGCCAAGAACATGAAAAACTAAACATACAGAGAAAAATATTTGACCATGAGCACGTCGATTAATGTGGACATACCAAAAAGATAGAGCATGATCTAGGAGCATCTAAAAGCAACAAGAACTAATAGAGAAACATCCACAATACTAGAAACACATAAACTTCACTCAGGAACATTGACAAAACCCACAGAAATACTGTCAGAACATAATTATTTAGAGCATGAACAAATCTTCACGTGGACTTCTGAAACTTCTAAAGCATGGACTAGATACACTCAACATAAAACCCTTTAATCCACAACAACTGATCTTCAACGTACAAAAAAAGACGCCTTCATGACCTTCACAGTTCCACAGGGGACCTGCAACACTTCTTTTAACAATTTTCTTAATATCCTCAACATATACAACCTTGAATACACCAAATGCTAATAGTGTTGACATCAATGACAACCACATATCAGCAACACATCTACAACATCCAACACTACCGACAGGGGGAAAATGATTTTATTGAAAAACTCCCCCTAGGCTAATGGCTTGAGATCAATTCCTAATAGAATTACCAGAACCAGGTTCTAGTATAGAACCAGTTGCTACATTAGAATCACTCTTTCTTACCCATGTATTCTTCATTTGATCTCTTATTTCATCCATAGTCACTTTCCCTTTTCCTTTATCATCTTTCTACGTATTTTTGTCTTTGTATGTCAGACCTCTTCTATCCATATTTTTGTTTCTATAGAATCTTACAATGTGACCGCATTTGTTGCAATTGTAACACACAACATGCCCTTGTCCAAACCAGTCATTCCATTGATATCCTTTTGATCTACACTATTTAGCAATATGTCCAAATCTTCCACAGGTATAACATTTAACATTCCTTCTATTGACAGAGTAGTTTAGCATATTTTTGCATTCAATTGACTTATGATGAAACTTATTACAATTGAAACACTGACTGAAGAATAATGAATCACATGAATTCATTTTACTTCTACATTGAACAACCATATGAGAAAATTTATTGCAAGAAAAATGGTATCCATTAAACTTCTGAGCATTAGATTGTCTTACCAAATGCCTTTTTTCTTTGTTGAACTATTTTATAGATATGGAGCTTTCTCCTTTCTCATATCCAAGACCTTAATTTTCATTTCCATTCTTCTAACCTTGATTCAGCTCATGAAGCTTAGCTTAGCTAATCTTGAACTTCTCCTTGTATTCATTTGCAGTAGTAAGTTCATCCCTGAGAATAACAATCTATCTTTCGAGCTCTTCTTCATTGTTTCTAGATTGTTGCAGTTCTATTTCCAACTGAATGAATCCTCCATTAATTCTGCTGCATTCATCAGATCTTTCTTTTAAGGACCGAGAAAGATTCTCCTCATTCTTCTTTCTATCTTCAATCTCCTTAGTCATCTTCATCACCATAGTTTCCATTTCATGTTTTAGGGTAGCATTGTCTCTGGAAAGCTTTTCAGATTCTTCAGTTATTTCTTTCAAGGTTGAAATGATTTAGGTGAACATCATCCATGTTTTTTCTCTCTTTTTTCTTAATCTAATAAAAAAGATCCTTTCTCTTCTCCCTAGACTTAATAATTTGATCCTTCAATGAATGAATGAATTTCTTAGCATCCCTAAGACTTGCTTTCAATTCTTGTACTTCTTCTTTGGACTGATCAAGATCATCAAGTGCCACCACAAGCTGATGTTGAAGACTACTAGATTCCATTACTTTATAAGATCCACCTCAAGTTGTTAAACTTCTTTTGAGGAACTTATCTCTGATACCAATTGTTGGAATCAAGGAACACTGAGAGGGGGGGGGGGGGTGAATCAGTGTTCTATAAAATTTTAACTTTATTAATCTGATCTCTAAATCACTTACAACATTGAACCAAAAAAAGATGAAAGCACATAAAGTAATCAACCACAACACCATAACACAAGTATTTTTACATGGAAACCCTACTAGGGGAAAAACCATGGTGGAGGTCAATCCACAATTTGAGCATTCAAAATATAAGTGTTTTAGAAATGGGGAATGCACATGCATTCAGGCACACTGCCTAGAGCTCACTGCTCGGATACAAATAGAAGACTCACTGTCTTACAAAGATTTGGATTACATCTAGAAGATTTGAACCCTTCTAACTTTCGCTACATACATCAACATGCTTTTCAAACACATTCACATATCAAAATGATAACGTATATATATCTGTAACAAAAGATTTAATCATCCACATGTCGGCTTCAATAGAGCATAAAATATTTACCAATCATCGGCTCAATCCACAAATTATTTTCAATGTGCACCAACCAAAGTTGGCCACAACATATAGTGAGGACCCAAAACACCATCCTCGAACACAAAATACCTTAACTAATTACTCCTCGAATATCTGCAACATGCTACATTCACTTAGTTGGTCTTCTTGCACTGTTAGATAGGAAATCAATCAACCAGATCTCCTAACTCATACACCAATTGATGCAATGACACAAAAGTCTAGAATAAGATGTTCTAGATACCCAATGATCTTCCCTAAGATCCACAACTCAAACTAATAATTTGTTATTGCATATGGATTGATAGACTCAACTTTAATCGGATACCTTAGTTTTCACTTTGTCTTTTGGTATGGATAAATACTGAAGTGCGGACCAGATCAATGACTTAGGTTGTCATCAATGACAACACTAGAAGCCATATGCCAACAATCACACCAAGTAGTTTCTTTTCTTCATTGTCAAAGCCCTTAAAAGATAAGGAATCAAGTTGAATTTTTTTTATTTATACACATGAAGCCTATCCAAGAGGTTTATACAAAACAAATTTAGTGTTGAGCCATTGTCAATAAGGGTTCACTTTATCCCTATTCTATTGTATTGAGAAATGATCATGAAAGCTTCATTTTGTTTTTGTACTTCCAAATATGGGAGTTCTCTTTGGTGGAAAATAATGTCAGCATTCAATCTTTGAATTAGAGTTGCTATGTCATTCAATTGCACATTAGAAGGGATAGGAATTTTTTGTAAGGAATTTTGAAGAATAGTGTCATAGTTAGGTGAATTTTGAAGTAAGTCCCATAGTGATATCTTTGTAGGAGTATGCTTGAGTTGTTCAACAAGATCATACTGCATAGGAGTTAATCAAGGAGCACTAGGCAAGATGGGATTAGGCAAAGGTAATGGTGTTGGGGTGGGGTGTTGTGGTAGCAGATTGTTTCTAGTGTAGTGTGTGTGAGCAACAACATCATGCTTAGGTGGGTAAAGGGTAAACTTAGGTTTAGGTGGAGGTGGAGGTTTATGTGGTGGCAGGTAAAGGATGAGTTTAGGTTTGTGTTGAGTTTGTTGTTTGAGTTCCCTGAAGTGGGTAGAGAATGAGAGGATTCTTAGGATGTTCCATGAGGTATGTATGAGGTCCATTGATCGAGGGGGGTCTAATGGACACTTGTGCATTCATAACCTTAGCGGTCTTGGTTTGATGTATCTCTAATAAAGGGAAATCAAGAAGACACCTTTTTATCTAATGAAGACACATTAGTATGGTTTCCATTAGCTAGCACCATGATATTCTCCCTAGAAGGAGAGTTTTTAGGAGAACTACAAATCAAATATTTTTGGAATTTATGGATTGGTTCTTCTAAAATGACTGCATCACAAGTAGTGGAATGATCAATGGTTGGATTTCTGTTTTTATCAATAGTGAGGAGATTAGGGGAAGACTCTATTTGATTTTCCTTTGTCTCTAAGATCTTATTCTCTTGTTCCATATTATCTACCCTAATAGGAGAGCTTGCAATATGCTCATCCAAGGTTGAAGTTTGTAAAGTAGCTTCATCACTAGTGGGGGATGCATCAAGAAAAGGACCAATATGATTTTCAAATAAATTATCCCAAATAGTAGGATGATTAGCGAAGGGAGGATCAAGATTCTCATGACTTTTAATAGGTGTATCTTCTAACACCAACCTATCCTTGTGGCATCGAGGAGGGATATTAAGAGAAAGATAATGTTGATTGTCATGGTTATGGAGGCTAGGTAAGGTGATGTTTAGAAATGTTTCTATGATCTCATGTTGTTGTTGTCTAATATCTTCCATAGGGGAATGAGGAGAGGGACAATCAGGACCCTCAATACTTGTATCGTCTTTCACCAAGATACCTTCGTGACTAATAAGAGAGGTATCGGGAGAAGAACAAGCATGATTGTTATGATTATCTACACTACCATTCTCACCAATGGTCAATGTAATGTTAAGGATTGTGTTAATGGTTTGAACATGTTTCTTAATGACCTCATTGTTGTAATCAAAATTAAACTCATAAGATGGGATGTTGTATTTATGCAATCCATTTTTAACCAAATCAAAGCCACATCTTTTAAAAGAAAACATGGTATCATGGAAAAGTGTAATGCAATGACTTAAAATGAAATGTTTAAATGCAATTTTTAGATTTGAAAAAAGGTAATTTTCTTATTACATTATGCAACAATCTAAAAGAAAATGCAAATGTGAAATTAAGCAATGCATGAAATGAGCTAATTTAAGCTAAATCTAATGAAATGCATGTTACAAAAACTCAGCCAACTGAAACAAGTAGGTAATGGCAGAAAATAGAGGATTAAAAATAGGGTTTTCAGCTCTGTAAATGGCAGTTTCAGGGTTGAATGGGGACGAAGTCGCCCAAGGTGGTGAATTAGTCCCAGTAGCGATTTTTTTTAGATTTTTCATTTTTTTTAATGGATTTTGATTTTTTTTGTGTTGTATGATGCAGACCTAAGATAAAAATGTAGAATTTTAGAAATTTTCAATGATTTAAGATTAAAAAATGCAAGCTAAATGCACTTTCACTAATGCAAAACTTTAGAAACCCTAGATGTCAATTAACTAATGCAAACCCTAATGCAAAGTCAATGCGAGCTAGATCTAGGGTAAGGATGGACTCATAATTAGAAAAGAATGTATTCAAAAATTTGGGTTCACCAAAATGTGGACACTAATTTTTGTATCCAAGGGTTCTCCAACTCTTCTAGGTTTTTCACCCAAAAGGAGAGAAATGGGCCCAAAATGCTAATGTCTACTTTCAAGATTAATGTAAGGATGATGTAATATGCCTAAATGTAATGCTCTAAAGGAAAATTACTGATAAAAGATAATGAATATTAATGCAAAACTAAGAAAATGTAATATATTTAAAACACATTACATGATATGCAAAAACATGTGATAAATGATCTAAAAATGCAAAAAAAACTAGACAAAAAGTTATAAAACATAATATGTGCACTTGGAGGCTGAAAAAGGATGGAATGAAGGTCTGGAATCCTAGTAAAACTAATGTAGAAGTCAACTGGAACACTTGTGCCAATGTAGATGACTTAATCCCAGATCTGGAAAAACTACTCCAGAGCCCGTTTTAGCCATTCCAATGGGTATCCAAATGTATAGAAACCTCTAAAAAATAGGTTTAGTGAGACTAAGTCACCACTCTTGGTGAATTAGTCTACTTCTAAATTTATGAAAATATGAACATGGAAACGAAAGCCCTCTGTCTGCACTTTGGTTCTTGATAGGTGTCCGATTGTGAAACTTTCATTTTTGGCACTATAAATGACTTTTTGTTGATATCTTGACTTGGTCAAGAAGGAGATGTCTTTAAAAACTTTATAACTTAACCTTTAATGATCTCCAAGTCTTCAACATACCTAAATTTGCAAACACACAAGGAAAGAGAGAGAAATGTTAGATGTTAGGGCATGGGGGTTTGCCTTGGTCAAACCCCTTTTTAGGTAATTAAACCAAAATGGAGAAATAATGCAATGAAACATGAAACAATGAAGTTAGAGACTTTCCATGATAATTGATCTTGATTTTATACAGCAAAATATGAAGAATTCGCCCTTGAATTTCCTTGAAGGCTATCTTGATGACTTAGAATGCTAAAACCCTAGCTTGCTTGACTTGAGAACATGAGTAATGATTAATGAATGGTGATGAATTATGAATTAGGGTTTAGAGGCTTGAATTTATAGGAAATCCACCTAATTTTCTCATTAATTTGATCCCTAAGGCTGACATGTAGGAGAAACAAACTTAAATTCCAAATTTTCCCACTCAAAACTCAAAAATAATCGAAATGGGACTAATTTGCCACTCTGGGTGACTTAGTCCCATCTGGCAGGGACTCATTCACCCAGATGGGCGACTTAGTCTTAGAGGGGTCCTTTTTCCAGCTAGATTGTCAGAGAATGCATAAATTAGGTTTGTATGATGATTTTTTTGGGTATTTGATCAAATTATGCCTTGGGATGCACATTATGGGGCCATAGAGGCCTATTAATGATGATGTAAAGGGAAATTAGGGCTTGGGACACAAATTTCGTTGTGAAAATGTGATTAAATACACTCTCCATCATTAAAATGTGGTCCACAGCCTAGAAAGGCACAACATCCAATGTGAACATTTAAAACACATTACAACACTAGATTAAGATTAAGTTTAAGTTACAAGATTTCTAGATTAATGTGAAGATGCAATCAAATACATTTTATAATATTAAATTGGTGGAAAATGGGTCCATTAGTCTAGAAGTGTGAAATTATTTTACAACACTTTACTGCACCTTTACAAGACATTAGTAGATGTATAGTATTCAGTTTGCAAGGTCCCAAGACCTAGTGTGGATGTGTAAAACATCTCACAACACCAAATCAACGCCTTGTTAAGTCCAATTTGACATCAATTATTCCCATATCAGGCAAGGTATACACTTTTTGGTGACATAATGGGAAATAGGGAGTGCGTTGATGTGCCTGTTAGTTTGCAGAGTTCAGATAGGTGTCTCTATACCCAAAAATATTAATAAATTGATTTCTCTAGACTTCTAGAAAGTGGTTATTTAGAGTCAAGATAGTCTTAACCATCGATTGAGATTAAATTGTGGCCATTGTTTTCTCAATGAGAAGATTATAAAAGGGGATCAATGGGCATTTGGAGAACACATTCTTGAGAAAGATTTATGCAATGATAGAAAATAGATTTGCAATGATAACAAGGGTGCAGTGATAGCATTAGATACAACAATAGTGGAATTTCAGCAGAAGAAATTGATGGAATAATTTTCAAAGAAGAAAAAATATTTAGCAGTTTATGTAACTCTTGATTTGGTGAAGTTTAATAAAATTCCTCATTTGTTGAACTGGTTTTCCCTTCAGGGTTTTTCTAGGGACAATTTGTCCAAAAATATTGTGTTTATTGTTTGCATATTTTCTTCTCTGTTCCTGTGATTTTATTTGTGAAATTGTAGTTGTTTTATTTTCAATATTTGTTGTGAATTAATTTTTAGCAATCAAATAATCTGTATAGATAGGAGATTAATAATCAGTAACTGCAATAGATTTTTCATAGTGCCAAGCATAGGGGAAAAAATGAGGAGAATGTTAGAGATGGCATGTTTGTAGAAGACATAATAAGATGTTAGAGAGGGATGCATAGGGATGCATCATAATTGAATAAAGACAAAAAAATTGTTAATTGCATACAAACAAATCAAAAAAGGATGCAAATTTAAAATGTAAGGGCATGAAAATTGGAGAGGGAGGTCATAGAAAAATAAAAAGAAGATAAGTTTATAGATTGAAAACCATTTTATGAAATCATTTCTTTTAATGGTTAAAAATAAATAAGTGCATAGGGGTATGTGACATAAAAGCGTAGTGATTGAACTATTATTATTACACTGACAGTAAATTAAAATTTGAGTAGATTAAATGGCATAAGGGATATGGTGGACTATGCCAATCTTGGTTGGAAGGAAGCAATCAAATGGAAAGAGGAATGATTTCAACATGCTAAATTGTATGTTCTATATGAATAGGAATACAAGGGGCTACATAGAGAGTAGAGAGGTTGTAGATCAAAAGGGTGGTGAATATAGTTGTAAAACAAGAACTCAAGAACTTGGAGAGACTACATAAGGTTCCATGGGATAATTAAGCATATAGAGTGGAACTTGATAAATCATGCACTGACAAGTTGGAATATGGAGTGGTGAATATATGCTCAAGGTTGCATAGTGAAGCTTGAGGAAAGGAGAAATATAGGGGGTTGCATGGGTAGGAAGAAGTTAATGGAAAAAAAATAGAAGATAATGGTGGTTGCAAATTGAGTCGAGCCATGTTTCAGGAAGATTGCGAGATTTTGGACTGCATTGAGGGTTGATGCAAGAAGTTGGGTACACAAAGCTCAAAAAGTGGAAGTGTTTTTGTTGTTTTTTAGAATTTGTCACACTTGGACTGAAAATTTGAGGCACTTACACAATGAATCTTAAAAAAATTCAGTAATATGAAATTTAGAATTTTAAATCTAGTTTCCAAATATGTAAATTATTCAAATACCCAGATTATAGAAATTAAATTTTGATAGGGATCTATAAAAACCTCTTTTTAAAAGTCCCTATTTTTTTACCATACCAAGCACGTGTATGAAGACCACTTTTTGACCCAAACAAAAGTATTTTTCTAATTCCTTTTGGAAAAAAGAAATTGCTTTCTTATAGGAATAGTGAGTGTGGGAATTTTTTTTGTAATTTTTTCTTAATTTTTTTTTTTTCATTGAATTTTTATTGGCCTTAGTTGTTGTTTTTAAAAATTAATGTGTATGGACAACATAATTGGACCTAAACTAAACACTTTTTGATTTTTTTTTTCATTGTGTAGAAAATTGTCTAAAGATTGATGCCATATATAATTATTTTACAAAGAAACAACAAAAATATTGTCTAAAATAAAACTGTATTTAAGTTAGAGACAATTTGGCAAAAATTAATTAAAAAATATCAAACACAATCCAATCTTAATAAAAATTATATATTTGGAAAGTAGACATCATGTTCTCTAATGGGTTTTAATTTTATAGATTGATTAAAAAAAAAATTCCATTAGCTATATTGCCAATGTTGGACATTCTTCTTCAATCTGCCATAGTTTTTAAGTTGAAGGTCAAAGGCTAAGGCTCAGATTGACAAACCTTTCCCAAGCCTAAAACGAAGGCTGCATGTGGGTTGGGAATTCAATTTTTAAATAACGCGTACATGATTTTAAAAAACGTGTATGCATTACAAAATACATATGCGTTCTTTATTTTCTTGATTATTTTAAAAAATAAATACTTGTTAGAAATGCGTACGCATTTTAAAATGCATACCCGTTTTGTGTTACAAAACGTGTTTGTGTTTTGCATTACAAAACGTGTACGCATTTCTAAAAGGTATTTAATTTTTTAAAGAAATGACTTGTATGTGTTATAAAATGCGTATGCGTTTTTATAGGCTTGGGTACCTGAACCATAACGCATATGCATTTTTTTAATAACACACGCATTTTCTATGAGATTTTTTTTTTGGCCAAAACTTCCTCTATTCGTGTACCCAACTTCTTGCTTTTACCCTTGAAGGTTTATTCAGAAGAAGATAGAAACAAAGTGAGGAGAAGTTCAAGAGTTGCAGAGCAATCAATTTTTTGAGTTAATTGTAATGTTGATTCATGAAATCATAAATAAATTTATTTGATTTACTTTAAAAGTTGATTATATGGTTGTCCAATTGTATATCATTTTAAATCGACACAGGTATTTATTGATTGTAAATGTTATCAACTACGGATTTTGTGTAATTTGGAATGTTGTGTCTTGTGTGAGTCTCATCTTCATCATGAAAGGTAAAAAAAAAATTCTTCAAAATGAGGAAACCTACAAGAAAACTCTATAAGAACTCTCATTATTTAGAAGAGAGACAAAAATCGTGAAATCCATCTCATAGATTATCCTCTTCAAATCGGGTATGTGCAGGATCATGATGGGCCAAAAAGTGGCGATATGATGGGTATGTGGTTGACAACTTTTTTTTTACCCAAAATTGATGAAACAAAAAGGGTTTTTTAAGGATATTTTCAACTTTCCA
>VDFB02076638.1:0-15529 GCA_007258455.2 Sequoia sempervirens | reverse complement strand
CCCCAAATCCATAGATCCCTTATGTGTTTGGTGTGTTTTCTTTTCCGGGGGGAAACTCCCTTTTATTTTGCTTTCCTTTTTCCTTGACATGACATAGCCTAACTTCGAAACATATGACTTGGCATAGGGCTTTCTAAGTTGGCTCTCATGTCATTTTTTTCTTTTGCATTCTCTTTCCTTAACTACTTTAAAGCAATTTCTCACAGAATGATCTGTAGCAATTCCTTTAAAATGGGGGGCCATACATTACCACTATTTCATTTATGTTCTTGGTTCCTAGTGTAGCCTTGTCATTTGTGTGATACATTTGTCACTTTGTGGATGCCATCGAATGTGATGTCCTTCATAAGTGTGATCTATCTTAGAATATTACGTTCCTCTTTGTAGCCTGATGCAACACACTGCATCCCCTAAGTTATGAATATACTATTATTTGATTGGTCCTCTCTTGGAGACATTAGACACAATGTTCCCTAAATGACTAACCTTGCATAAACTCAACAAGACTCCTTCGAACATTTTACACTTTTTACACTTTACATTTTACATTTTTCCACCTTGCATAATGCAGTTTGCATGACTATGGTACTTTGTCTTTTTGTTCATTAGCATTTTTCTTTGTGGTTCCTTGTTAAAGTTATCAACGGGTATAACTTTGGCATGGTTGAGTGGGAAGCCCACCTAGTGGCATGACTTTTTCCCATAGCCACTTTTATGTTTGTTAGTGCATACCAACTAGCGTATGTATCTTACTTTTTGGGCTTTCTCACCCCACAGACAACTAGTTTTATGGCCCCAGAGTGAGTATACAGTTGGGATTTCTCACCCTACAAAAAACTTGAAGTTCGGTGGCCCCAGAGTGAGTACACATTTTCTTTCTCAAACAACTAGCCTAGTTCTCTTTTCACAACTAGTTGGATTGACGATCAAAGCTTCATCCAATTCTTCTCAACACTTGTGTGTTCCTTTGTTTTTATGTTTAGTATGATTATAGGATCTTCATCCTAGGGGCTTGATTATCCCTCTTGATCATTTTCATTCCATATTGCTAGTGTAAGCTCATTTGAACCCTCCCCTCAATGTTCATGGCTACTTTAGTGTGAGTTTGAAGCAGGTTCATCCTCTCACTAAAGTGGGAGATAAATGTGCCATAGAAAAATGGTCCCTTGACATTTTCATGGCCTTTTAGATCTTGTTTCATGCTGTTGGAACTATGTTGCTTTGATTTTATGTTGTAACATGGCTTGAACATGCTTATTTAAGTACTAAAACTCAAAGAACGATGTCTTGTGAAAGTGTTGTTAAGTGTTGTAAGACATTTCTACATTCTTCTAGACTATATTTAATGCATTTCACCTAAAATTCACTTTTTTTACACATCAAGAAGTCCTGTTTTGAAGTGTTGTAAAGTCTTGTAACAAACTTTCACATTCTTCTAGGCATATTTTCACTATTTACACCTTTCTATGCTTTTATTTTGTCTCGTGTTATTCCTCATAAGTTGTAATTAAGTGTAATTCTTGCATATTATCCCAAAACAACATTAAATACAACATTTTTTCTCTCACACATGTTTTAGGTCCTGTGGCTCCATTCACCATGGGGTCACAAATGAGTCCCCTCAGTCTCCAAATTAAAAATATTTCAAAAATTTTTTGGGATTTTATTCAAAACACTTTGATGCCACTTGTGATGAGGTATGAATGGATACTAAGGCACAAGAATTGTATAAATATGTGATTTTCACCTCATTTTACATCTCCTCATTCATTCAAGCATTCAATCTCACATTTTAAGCATTCAAGCATTTTATATCATCTTTTCAAGCACTTTGAAGCTACCATTGACATTGCTTTGAACAAACTAGCATCATCAAGGGTTAGGTAAGTTGATAACATTTGCATGTTATTAGTTTATCTTTATCTTTCATTTCATTATCTTTTCAAGGGTTTAATTACCAAAAGTGGGGTTTGACCAAGGAAAACCCCTATTCACTAACCCTAATCATTTTTCCCCTATTGCATGTTAGTTCAGCCATTTGTATCCAAATTTGACAGGCTATTAGGTGTTGAAGATTGATTTCCAAGTCAACTAGGTGCTTCAAGTCAACATTATTCAATTTCAAGCTTGGAGAGAGTTATTTGTCCATTTTCTATAGAACTAACTTTGGCAACCCGACAAGCAGACTTTTCCAAATCTGGTGTTGCAGAGTTGTCTCTTGATTTTTCAAAAATTTGGGAGACGACTGATTCACCACCTATGTTGAATGAGTCCCACCTTAGGACTGAAAATCTAAATTTTGTCAAATTCAAGATCCTGACAGTCATAAATCAGCTCCCGAAAAATTCTCACTAGTAGGAGGACTAATTTGCCACCCTAGGTGAATGAGTCCTACTATGAAAACTTTGTAATTTTAATCAGCATTTAGAACACTCTAGATTCATCACAATTCATCCAGGTGCACTCAGATTCATCCCTTCTTCTTTTGTTCTAGATATTTCATTTATTTTCTTCATTTACATATTTTTTTGCTTATCACAATTAGTTTTAAAACATAGCTTAAATTGCATTTTTGCATTCGTTTCCATTCATCTAGATCAATCAATTGCATTTAGTTAAGTTCATTTACAGTAAACAACCTTGCAAAAATCCTAATTTGAGTGAATCATTATCATTTTTGGCGCTATCTCTCTCCTTTTAGGTGAAAAACCCTAGAAGTGCAAGAGTAGCATTAGGGTCCAAAAAATCTATGTTTTAGTAACCACTTTAAAGTGGGTTCATACATTGACACTCATCATGTTTCATTGAGTGACTTCTTTCTTCTTGTGAGGTGTCATTTTCTTGGTTGTGTCATTGGGCTTGATTCCCTCCAAGAGTGTGATACTTCTTTGACACATCCTCTCTTGGAAATGCTAAGCACAATGTTACCTAAGATGAAACCTTGCATGAACTAAGAAAAATCCCTTTGAACATTCCTTGCACTATCTTGCATTTACAATGTCTATGAGTGTCAAGCATATGAATTTTTGCTTACCTCATAGAGCTTGAAGACCATTTTCATTGTGGCACCTTATTAAAGTTATTAGCAAGTATAACTTTGGTATGGTTGAGCGGGAATCCCATTCCAAGCTATGAATTTTCCCCATAGCCACCTGCATGTGTGTGAGCACATATTGGCCATATGTGTCTCACCTTTCAAGACTTGTCACCCAGCGGATAGCCTAAAGTTTTGTCGCCTCATAGTGAGTATGTATTTTGGCCAAAAAATCTAGATCTAATCCACAAAATGTTGGGAAAATGGTCAAAGCTTGATCCACCCTTTTTATTTTTTTCTTTTCTCTTTCTTCTAGTTCTTGCCATTGTATGATCATGTATCTTGTCTTTCTACAAATCATTCACCTTGTGCATGTCTTCTTGTGCTTATGTCAGTTTGACTTAGGATCTTGGATCTTGGGGGCTGGAACAATTCCTTGATCTTTTTCATTCTTTTTCATCCATATTGGTACAATTGGACTCTTCTTGAATGTCTACTTTAGTGTGAGTTTAAAGCAAATTCATCCTCTCACTAAAGTGGAGGCTTAATGTGTCACCAAAAAGTGTATACTTTGCTTAATATGGGAGTAATTGATGTCAAATTGGATGTAATGAGGCCTTGATTTGGTGTTGTGAGGTGTTTTACACATCCACACTAGGTCTTAGGCCCTTGCAAACTGAATAAAATACATCTATCGATGTCTTGTAAAGGTGCATTAAAGTGTTGTAAAAAAATTTCATACTTTTCTAGACTAATGGAACCATTTTTTCCTAATTCAATATTATAAAATGTATTTAATTGCATCTTCACATTAATATAGAAATCTTGTAACTTAAACTTAATCTTAATCTAGTGTTGTAATGTGTTTTACATGTTCACATTCGATGTTGTTCCTTTCTAGGTTATGTGGACCTCATTTTAATGATGTAAAGTGTATTTAATCATACTTTCACATTGAAATTTGTTTCCCAATCCCTAATTTCCCTTTACATAATCATTAAAAGGCCCCTATGGCCTCATATTGTGCATCCCAAGGCATAATTTGATCAAATACCCAACAAAATCATCATACAAACCTAATTTATGCATTCCCCGACAATCCATATCGAAAAAGGACCCCTCTAGAACTAAGTCACCCATCTAAGTGAATAAGTCCCTGCCAGGTGGGACTAAGTCAGCCAGAGTGGAAAATTAGTCCCATTAGGGTTATTTTTGAGTTTTGAGGGTGAAAAGTTGGAATTTAAGTTTATTTCTCCTTCATGTCTACCTTGGGGATCAAATTAAAAAGAAAATTAGGTGAATTTTATATAAATACAAGCCTCTAAACCCTAATTCATAACTCATCACCATTCATTCATCATTCATCATGTTCTCAAGTCAAGCAAGCTAGGGTTTTAGCATTCTAAGTCATTAATATAGCTTTCAAGGACATTGAAGGGAATATTCTTCATCTTTTGCTACAGAAAATCAAGATCAATTATCATGGAAAGTCTCTAACTCCATTGTTTCATGTTTCATTGCATTATTTCTCCATTTTGGTTTAATTACCTAAAAAATGGGTTTGACCAAGGAAAACCCCTATGCCCTAACATCCAACATTTCTCTCTCTTTCCTTGTGTGTTTGCAAATTTAGGTATGTTGAAGACTTGGAGATCATTAAAGGTTAAGTTGCAAAGTTGTTAAAGACATCTCCTTCTTGACCAAGTCAAGATATCAACAAAAAGTCATTTATAGTGCCAAAAATTAGAGTTTCAGAACTAGACACCTATGAGGAACTGAAGTGTAGATTTAGGGCTTCTGTTTCCACTTTCAGATTTTTCAAAAATTCAGAAGTGGACTAAGTCACCAAGAGTGGTGACTTAGTCCCACTGAACCTATTTTTTGGAGGTTTCTATAGATTTGGATACCCATTCGGCCAAAATGGGCTCCGAAGTAGTTTTTCCAAATTTGGGACTATTGCACAAGTGTCCCGGGGCTTGACTTCTCAGATTAGTTTTATTAGGATTCCAAACCTTCATTCCATCCTTTTTCAGCCTCCGTGTGCACACATTTTGTTTCATAATCCTCTATCTAGTTTTGTTTGCATTTTTAGGTCATTTATCACACATGTTTTACATAACAAAAAGGGCTTTATAGCCAAAATGAACTAAGAATAATGCATCTAACAAGCGTTGATATAGTTCCAATGATGCTCAATACATTGACTTAACACACTACATTATATTCACTCACTTTCACATTTTCTACTGCCTCATTAATCACTCACACACTGTCACACACCAATGATTTAATCTTCAACCCTGTCCAATATATATACTTGATTCAACTACAAGCATCAATTAGGTCGGCCTAATTAGATGTGCATCATATTTACCAAAAATACTAAGTTTCATCTTTAGGCTTTCATAAGAAACTTTTCAAAAAAACAATTCAAACATCCAGCACGCTACATCAAGTTGGCATAGACCTAAAATAGGTCACACATATATCAGCGTATAAAAATTAATTCACCATTACACAATATATCCATTAGGTCAGTCAAGGATAGACCTAATAGTACATTTGAAAATACTAGTGTAATACCGATATACCATACGAGCATCTAGATACGTGAGATCTAGAATGTACATGCTCCCAACATCTACAAACCATTTCTCAAAACCGCAAGTAGTGACTGCCAACTACGGAGGAATGTAGACTAGAATACGAGAGAGTGTAGCTTAAATATTGGTTTAGATACTAGAATAAAATACCGAATCAGTCAAGGCCTTAAACTTGTAATCACAACATGGTGACATCAATGACAACACAAAATTGTAGAGATAGCCAATCTTCTTTGTTTTTCCAACAATCTCCCTCTTTGTCATTGATGGCAACATAAAAAAACTTCTACTTCAAACTCTCCTAGCATTTCAAATCTCTCCCCATACTCTGACTCTACTCTAACTCTCTCCCCCTTTGACATCAATGGCAAAGGATGGCCAAAAAGGATGTAAACAAAATTTTGATCATGGTGACATCAAATGTCAAAAAGATCCCAATTCATAAAAAACTTCCAAACAACCAAAAACTTCAATTTGCTTCCCCCCTTTTTTCTTCTCCACAGCAAAAACAATAGAAATAGAACATTTAGGATTCAAGTAAAAATGACACTCTTCACCTCGAAAAATTTCTTGTATCTTTCCTCAAGAATTGGACACAGTTTCTCCTAGTTAAATATAGTTGAATCCATTCTTGTGCAGATACTTTCCAATAAGCCCAACAAAGTAAAATATGGTGACCAATATGAACTCTATCTTTCAATATCTTCTATGTCAGTTAAGTATTCTGGAAAGATGTTCTAACAAGACCTCAACAATCTCCTTAAGAAATCAAAAGGTTTTAACTACATCATCTCTCTATCTTTGTACAACAACCAATTCAGCTTGCAGTTCACCAACTCTCAATCTTTTCTTTCCTTCTTTATCTTCAAAGATTTAAAAATTCTTTCCAATGTTGTTCACTTCATATTCGATTGCTTCAATTTTACTTCTAAAATTATCTACCATAGCAGGCCACCAAAGACAATACTTGTAAATTTCTAATATTTATTTAATGCATTTCTTTGTTTCCATGATCAATTCAGATAATATCCCTTTATCTTTAATACACCTCTTTTCAACCAAAGCTTCAAACTTACGTCCTTTCAGACCTTCAAGTAACATTCTTTCTTCAACAATCTCAACTAGATTTTCTAGCAAGAAATCAGAAATAGCTGATACTCAAATACCTTTCAGAAGTAGGTATGCTACCAAAGCATCATCAATCTTCAGTCTGTCAATAGGAGAGGCTTCACTCCATAATTCACCAATCTTCTTCATCTTCCCCTTAACTATCATTGACTGATGTCATCTGAGGATACTTTCTCCTTTTCTTCTTTAGTTATAACTTTTCTCTTCTTCAATTCTAGAGGGGATTCACTAAGGACAATCACCAATTATCTTTCACTTTCCAGAGGAAGAGCCCACCTCAAATTGACTTGATGCAGATATATCAGAGCAAAGATTTATTTTCAAGGATGTGAAATAAGATTTACACATACTTGCATTGTCTGCCAACGCCTCCAGATACCTGTAGACCTATTTTCCAATAGGAATCCTAGATTCCCATACCACGTTATCTTTTCCCAATAGGGAACTCAAAAAGTAAAACACCAAGCATACCAGCAAAGATCCAAAATGATAGGGGTAACCTTCAATTACCGACATTCAAACATTTTCAGAAATATTCTTAAGCAACAAGCTACAAAAATAAAATTTATTGTTCTCCTTAACCATCATATGCACAATATAAATAGCAATAGTCAATGTGGAACCTTCACAAAATTTCTAAAATAGATCTTTTAAGTGAACCATAGATTTTTCGGTAGGCTTTATAGGCTTCTCTTGCACTCTTAGGATGTTTCACCTAAAAGGAGAGAGATAAACCCCACTCAAAAGTCTAGGTGCTTCACTCAAATTGAGATGTGTATGATGTTATTAAGACTAAATGAGATGATCTAAATGAAACTAAGCTAAGTAATTGATTTATTATGAATGCAAAACCTAAGAAGAAAGTGATGTTTGAAAACACATTGTGTAATGTGACAACACCTAGAAATGGATGCAAAACTAAACAGAAATGAACCAAACCAAAAGTGTGCACCTGGAATGTGGATGAAGACTGGAAATGACATTTGAAATGCTACTAATGCTGATTTTCAGGCCTAGAGGGACTCATTTTCCATTTTGGGTGAATCAGTCCCAGTTCTACAAAATTGTGCTAGAACTTATTTCTAACAAAAGGATATCAAAACATACATAAAACTCAAAATTCACCTGGAAGTGGGACTCATTCACCACTTATGGCGAATGAGTCCACTTTTGAATTTTTGAATATTCAAAGGTGGAATATGGAGCTTTCAGTCTACACTTTGGCTTTCTACAGGTGTCTGAGCTGAAACTCTGATTTTTGAACCTGAAAATGAGTTTTAGTTGATATTTTGACTTTTTGAATAAAGAGAAGACTTGAAGAACCTTGAAACTTGAATCTTAATGATTTCCAAGCTTCCAAGAGACCTAAATCTACAAACAAACAAGACAAGAAAGAGAAATGTTGAATGTTAGGGCATGGGGGTTTGCCTTGGTCAAACCCCTTTTAGGTAACTAGACAAAAATGATGAAAGAATCAAATGAAACATGCAATAATGGAGTTGATTACCTTGCCATGATGTTTGATCTTGAAATTCTACAGCAAAACATGAAGAATCTGCCATTGAATGTCTAAAAATTGATATCTTGGTGACTTGATATGATAAAAACCTAAGTTGATTGACTTGGAATGGAAGAATGATGGATGAATAATGAAGAATGAATGTGATTTAGGGTTAAAATACATATATTTATAGGCATTCCACCCTATTATCCCAAAAATTGGATCCCTAAGGCCAACATGTTAAAATAAAAAAACTTAAATTTCACCTTTTTTTTTTGCTCAAAGGTTAAAATTAGGCCAAATGGGATTGATTTTCCACAACATGGTGAATGGTCCTGAACCCGGATGGGAGAGACCCATTTTGATGCATGGTGAATGGGTTCCACAAGGGTCATTTTGACAGCTAAGATGCCAAGAGATAAGGAAATAAGGTTTAAATTGCAACTTTGTTAGGTATTTGATCAATTTAAGCCTTAGGATGCACAATATGGGTTATTAGGGGCCTATTAGTGATTATTTAAAGGTTAATTAGGGCTTGGGACATAGAATTCAATGTGAAAGTGTGATTAAATACACTTTACAACACTAAAATAAGGTCCAATTAGCCTAGGAAGGCACAAGAACCAATGTGAATGTGTAAGACACATTACAACACTAGTTTAACATTAAGTTTATTTTACAAGCCTTCTAGATTAATGTAACAATGTTATTAAATAGATTTTTTAATGTTGAATTAGGGATAAATGTGTTTGTTAAGTCTAGAAAAGTGTGTAAGTATCTTACAACAATTTACAACACCTTTACAAGACATCATTCAATGCCTGTTATTCAATTTACAAGGGTCTAAGACCTAGTGTGGATGCATAAAATGCCTCACAACACCTAAATCAAGGCCCCATTAAGTGAAATTTATCATGAATTATTCCCATGTCAAGCAAGAGGTCTCTTTTTTCTATGGTACATTTAGCCCCCACTTTAGTGATAGGATGAACTTGCTTCAAACTCACACTAAAGTAGACATTTAAGAGAGATCCAAGTGTACAGATGCAAATGAAAAAGAATGAAAAAGATCAAAGGAGGTTGTGCAAGCCCCGAGGATCCAAGATCCTAAGTCAAACCATCAAGATACAATATCATGCAATGGCAAGAATGATAAAGATGAAAATGAAGGGGGGGATTAAGCTTTGATAATTTTTCTAGCTAGTTGTGGATTAGATCTAGGCTTAAAGAAGATGCATACTCACCTTGAAGTGACAGAACTCTTAGTTTTCTGCCAAGTGAGAAGTCCAAAATATACTCAGTCTGGGGCTATGGAACTTCTAGTTGTCCACGGGGTGAGAAATCCAAAAGGTGAGAAACATACACTAGTTGGTATGCACTCAAACACATAGGTGGCTATGGGGAAAGTCATGCTACTAAATGGGCTTCCAAAGTTATACCTCCTGATAACTTTAACAAGGCGCCACAAGGGAAAACAATTTTCAAGCTCTATGACGTAAGAAAAACTTCATATGCTTGACACTCATAGACATTGTTAATGGAAAATAGTGTATGAAATGTTCAAACTGATTTTACTTAGTTCATGTGAGGTCTCATCTTAGGAGACATTGTGCTTAACATCTCCAAGAGAGGATAAGTCAAAAGAAGTATCACACTCTTGGAGGGAATCAAGCCCAATGACTCTACCAAGAAAAGGATGTATCGCATGAAGAAAATAAATTGCACAATGAAATGTGAGTGGTAATGTATGCCCCCACTTTAAAGTGATTGCAAACACCAATACTACAAGCAATTTCTTTGAAGTAGAAGAAAGAGATATGATAGCTTACTCGGAAAGCCCTATGCCAAGTCATATGATTTTGAGAAGCTATGTCATGAAAAAGGTAGTATGTCACATGCGAGCCAACTTAAGACATGTCGTCCACATCCCAAGCTTGCTCTTATGTATTCATGAAAGGTTAAAAAATAGCCAAAGGAGGCAATGAAAAGTGACATACAAGGACAAGGCTACTAAACTCCTTTTCCCACTGAGTGCAGGGCAAAGGTGAGTCAAAATGATTGATGAAATGTAGGTGAGAGTGAAAATCGCTATCAATTAGAGGAATTAGGGGCACCCACAAAATGAAGAATAAAAAATTCATGAAAATGTTGGATTTTACAACTCAAAGCATTACACTCATTAGTGAAGTGACCATGAACTCTATGATAGGCATAGAATGAAGTCTTGTCATAACAGTTCTTACGAGTTCTAGGGGGAAGGGTAATCAAGTGATCTTGGAGGAGTCTCAACAAGATACCTTCTTGATCAATGGTAGAAGGTGGTCTTGTGATTTGCATCAAAGATACATCTTGCTTAGTATTAGATTTCATACTTATGCAAGGCTCTTGAGAATGCGAGATTTTATTCTCTCCATTATAGGAGGGTAGAAAATCTAATGTATTCAAATCATGAACGTTTTGCGAGATGGAATTGACATTAAGAAAAGGTGTAGTTATTTGTTTGATGTTTTGGAAAGGATGATGTTCAAGACCACTAGTGTCAATGCTTAAGGTTGATTTAGGAGTATGTTACATGTGAGAGTGTTGATATTGAAGGAAGGCTTGGTGATTTCTATCAAAGGGAAATAACCAAGACGAGTATGTGCAAGATCATCATGGAAAAATCAAGCCCTTGAGTGGCAAAAAAAATCAAAAAAATCAGATTTAGGCAACTTGACGTAAAAATTTGAATAAGTTATCTATATTATTTCAAATATATGTAAGAATAGAATCTATAGAAAATTGAATGTAGTTTCTAAACTACTATGTCTGTTTAAAAAAAATAAAATCTATTTGATGAAAATTTGAAATTTCAATGTAGTATTACTTAAATTTCAGGGAAAAAATAAGAAGTAGGTGTCTGTCTTACCACCCTAACCACAATAAAATGATAAATTTTTTTATAATATTTTAGATATAAGTAGGACTCATGTCCAATGTGATGCATGGTTTTTTTTTTGTAATTTTTTCCAAATAAATAATTCAATTATGAATTTTTTATTACAACTTTTTAAAATATAAAAACTCATATGTCTAACCACCTTAACTTGGTCAAAACTTCTTTTTTAATCCTACAGTATGCGAAGCATAGAGTGTGATGCATGTTTTGGATTCAAAAAATGTGATACTATTTGAAAGCTATAGATGTTTTTCAATTAGCCTATCAATTCAGACTTTAGTCGTAATTTGAATAGAAAATGAATAATTACTTATTATTAAATTCAAAGTAAAAGAATAATTTATTTTTAATTTGAAAACTGAAAATCTCCTTTAAAACCCTTTTGTTTCATCAATTTTGGGTAAAAAGATCGTCGATACATACCCATCATATTGCCACTTTTGGCTACATCATGATCCCTGCACATACACACCATGAGTTGTTTTTGGTATGTGAGAATCAATGGGGGCATAGATACCTTGTTGGCTAGTACCACATCCTTTTCCACTATATCCAAGGTGTTTCATAAGTTTATAACATTTTCCATAAAGTTTTTGCATTACGTTTGGATTAGGTTGTTGGTCGTTGTTATGTTCATCAAAGGTTGTTGTGTAATTGGTTGTGTTTTGGTCTAAAGTGGTTGAAGTGGATGTTGTCGAAGGATCATTCATGAGTGGTGGTGTGAAGGCTAAGGAAAACCAATCATTTTCTAATATCTTTGTGACTTATTCAATATGTTGTTGTCTATTTGTTTATTGGATAAGTTCCACTTGTGTAGTTGTTGTTAATGTGTTTAAATGATGTACATTGTTTTTTCTCAATGTGCAAATGACTATTTGGATTGGGGTCGGCTTCAAGTGTGTACACTTTTTTTTTGTGTTCATGTATTTCATTTTGTGATGAAGAGTGGAATGCACTGCATTCATTTCATGAATCCATGGTTTTCCTAGAAGGAGATTATATGAAAGTTCATGAGGCATAACATGAATTTTTGTATCCAATGTGGCCACTCCAACTGTAATAGGCAAAGTAATCACACCAAGTGATTGTTTTTCTACATTTTCAAAGCCTTTAATAGATAGAGAATCAAGTTGAAGTTTTGATGTATCCACACGAAGCCTATCCACGAGTTTTATACTACACAAATTAAGAGTGGAGACATTGTCAACAAGGGTTCACTTTATCCCTATCATATTGTATTGAGATATTATTTGGAAAGATTCTTTTTTTTTTTGTATTTCCAAAGGGGGGAGTTCACTTTGGTGGAAAACAATGTCAACATTCAATCCTTGAATTATGGCTGCTATGTCATTCAGTTGTGCATTAGAAGGGATGGTAACTTGTTATAAGGTTGTTTAGATCATGTTGTGATAGGGAGGGGAGGCTTGAATAAGGTCCCACAATGATATCTTAGAAGGAGTATTCTTAAGTTGCTCAACAAGATCATACTCCTTGTGACCTGGTAAGAAAGGGTTAGGTGGGATAGGATTAGGAAATAGTAAGGGTATTGGTGTGGGTTGTTGTGGTTGTGGATTATTGCGAGTGTTATATTTATGAGCAATGGTATTATAACTCGGTTGTTGTGATACATTAGTTTGAGGAGGGTGAAGGATAAGTTTAGGTTTATTTTGTGTTTGTTGTTTGTGTGAAGGTGGGTAGAGAATTAGAGGGTTGTTAGGATGTCCCATAGGGTATGTATGAGGTCCACTGATCAAGGGGGATCTAAGGGACACTTGCACCAATTCATAACCTCAACAGTCTTGGTTTGATGTATCTCTAATGAAGGGAAATCAAGAGTCATTGTTTTATCTAAGGAAGACACATTATGAGTGTTTCCTTTTTCTAGAACCATGATATTCTCCCTAGAAGGAGAGCGCTTAGGGGAACACCAAGCCACATGTTCTTGACAAGGAAGGCTTGGTTCCTCCATAATAACTTATTTTCCAATAGGGGAATGATCAATGATGGGATTGTCAAGAGGGGGGTGATTAGGAGAAGGTGTTAGTTGAATTTCCATTGTCTTTAAGGTCTCATTCTATTGTGTCATGTTATTTACCCTACTAGGAGAGCTTGTAATATGTTCATCCAAGTTTGAGGTTTGGAAATTAGCTTCATCACAAGTGGGGGAGGCATCAAGAGAAGGACCACTATGGTTTTCAAATAGATTATCCCAAATGGGAGGAGCATTAGGGAAGGGAGGATCAAGGGTTTCATGACTCTTAATAGGGATTTCTTCTAACACCAATTACCTATCCTCTTTACATCGAGGAGGGATATTAGGAGATGGAAAAGTTTGGTTGTCATGGTTATGGAGACTAGGTCAGGTGATGTTTAAGACTGTTTCTATGATCTCATGTTCTTGTTGTCTAACATCTTCTAAAGGGGAATAAGGAGATGGAAAATCAAGAACCTTAAGATTTGTAACTTATTTCACCAAGATACCTTCATCACTAATAGGAGAGGTATCGGGAGAAGAAAAAGTATGTGTGTTATGATTGTCTACACCTCCATTCACACCAATGGGTAATGTAATGTTTTGGTCAAAGCTATGTTCCTCATAGTTGTAATCAAAATTAAACTCATAAGACGGTATGTTATGCTTATAAAATTCATGTTTAATCAAATGAAAGGCACATTTAAAGAACATGTTATGCAAAAGTAAATAAAGTGCAATGTAATTTTTAGATGTAAAACACAGTAATTTTGTGGATTATGTTATGCAATAAGCTAAAAAATGGAATGTTGGAAATGCAAATGTGAAATGATAAAATGCATGAAATGAGCTCTTATAAGCTAGATCTAATGAAATTCATGGTATAGAAAATCAGCTAAGTGATATAGATAACTGATTGCAACAAACAAAAGCATAAAAATAGGGTTTTCAACTCTATAAAAGGTTATTTGAGGGGTCAAAAGGGATTGATTCACCTAGGGTGGTGAATGAGTCCCACTATGGACTTTTTTAAGAATTTTCAAAAAAAAATTGAGTGATTTTTATAGTTTCTGAGTGCTATGATGCAGATCTAAATGAAAATTGCTGAATTTTAGAAAATGTAAATGAATTTAGATGCCAACAATGCAACCTAAATGCACTGCAAAATTTGAAACCTAGCATGCAAATGAATTCATGCAAATCCTAATGCAAGGTCAATGCAAGCCTAGATCTATGATGAAGGACTCCAAAATAAGACAATAAATTGATCAAAAAGCAGGTTCACAAAAAGAACCATAGATTTTTGGGTAGCCTTATTGGCTTCTCTTGCACTCTTAGGATGTCTCACCTAGAAGGAGAGAGATAAACCCCACTCAAAAGTCTAGGTGCTTCACTCAAATTAAGATGTGTATGATGTTATTAAGACTAAATGAGATGATATAAATGAAACTAAGCTAAATAGTTGATTGATTATGAATGCAAAACCTAAGAAGCAAGTGATGTTTGAAAACACATTGTGTAATGCGACAACAGCTAGAAATGGATGCAAAACTAAACATAAATGAACCAAACTAAAATTCTGCAGTTGGAATGTGATGAGGACTAGAAATGATATTTGAAATGTTTTTAATGTTGATTTTTAGGCCTGGAGGGACTCATTCGCCACTCTGGGCAATTCAGTCCTAGTTCTGCAAAACTATGTCGAAACCTATTTCTGACAAAAGGGTATCTAAAAATGTAGAAACCTTAAAATTGACCTAAAAGTGGGACTCATTCACCACTCATGGTGAATGATTCTATTTTTTAATTTCTGAATATTCAAAGGTGGATGGAGCTTCGATTACGCACTTTGGCATGCATAAGGTGTAATACTTCTAAGACCCTAATTTTTGAACATATGAAAATGAGTTTTAGTTAATATTTTTAACTTGTTGAATGAAGAGAGAACTTTAGAACCTTGAAAATTGAATCTTAATGATTTCCAAGCTTCCAAGAAACTTGAATCTACACCAAACAAACAAGGCGAGGAAAAGAGAAATGTTGAATGTTAGGGGATGGGGGTTTTCCTTGGTCAAACCCCTTTTAGGTAATTAAACCAAAATGATGAAATAATGGAATGAAACATGCAATAATGGAGTTGATTACCTCGCCGTGATCTTTGATCTTGAAATTCAATAGCAAAACATGAAGAATCTACCCTTGAATGTCTAAAAATTTGATATCTTGGTGACTTGAAATGATAAAACCTAGAGTTTCTTGACTTGGAATGGAATAATGATGGATGAATAATGAAGAATGAATGTGATTTATGGTTAAAAGACTTATATTTATAGGAAATCCAAGCTACTACCAC
>VDFB02076637.1:0-20224 GCA_007258455.2 Sequoia sempervirens | reverse complement strand
ACACGTGGTGAGGAGCGCCTCATCAAAATTTCAACTCGATCAGAGCATGGGAGCTATCAGAAACATGAGGTTACTATTTATAGTAAACCACCTTCAGAAACAGGCTAAAAATAGCAGGGTGGCTAAAAATGGCAGTGTCGACAGGACCACGAGGTCGTGAGGATGTAGTGTGCGAAGTTTCGAGATGTTCTGAGCTTCAGAGACGCAAAATTAAGAGGCTTACTATTTATAGTAAGGCATGAGAAACCGGCAGAGACGAGAAAATGTCTAAGTCTGGAGCTTTATCTTCCACCACCTTGAAAATGCGCCCAGCTTGCCTTCAGATGTTTGAAATTTTTTCTAAGGCATTAAAAATCTGCCTGCCACCTCCAAATGCGCCCAAGGCACAAGTGGTCAATGAAAGTCAACAAGGTTTATCCTGTTGGCATAGCAAAATGCGCCCAAGGGAACTTAGGAGAAAGTTTTAAAATTTTCTAAGTATAACTCTCATCCTCCACACAAGGTAAAATGCGCCCACTTCAAGAGTTGTTGAAAAAAAGTTTCTAAGGCAAACGAATATCCTCCACCATGGCCTAAATGCGCCCAACAAGCAAGAAAGTCAAAGAGGTCAAAGGGTTTTATCCTCCTCCCATGCCAAAATGCGCCCAAGGAAGAGTTGGTGCAAGATATTTGAAATTTTTTCTAAGTATGAGTCTCGTCCTTCACACATGATGAAATGTGCCCAGCTAAAAGGTGGTCAAAGCAAAATCAAGTAAAGTTTATCCTCTAGCTAGGCTGAAATGCGCCCAAAGGCTGCCATGTGAGGACAAAAATAAGAAGCTGAAAGGTCATTAGCTGAGGCGTGGTAAAAGTTGTCCTCCTCATCATGCAATATGCGCCCATCTTTAGCTAGTCAACATGGGTCAAAGATGCTTCATCCTTCTCTACATGTAAAATGCGCCCAAATGGGGCCATATGAGGACAAAAACAAGGAAGCTCAAAAGCCACATGCTTAGGCGTTGAAAGTCTTCATTCCTCTTGACAAGCTGAAATGCGCCCATGTTGAGGTGTAAAAGGTAATTGGGAGTGGTAAATAAGGTAAAAGGTGGTGAAGGGCGTTATCCTCCACCAAGCTCAAATGCGCCTAAGATGATGTGTTGGAGAATATAGCAAAATGTGTTGCCTAGGCGTGATTTTTGAATTTCCTCTCCTAGCCTCATATGCGCCTAGAGTGGAGGGTGTTAGAAATATTTCAAGACGTGATTTTATTTTTCCTCTTCAATTCTAATGTGTGTGGCGTGATTTTCTCTCAAGTGTGTTATAGGCGCCAGGGGTGATGAAAGTGAGGAGGTGTTAGAAAATTTCCTAAGACATGTGAGGTGTTAAAATTTTCTAAGGCGTGGTGAAGAAGTATGTATGAGATGATTTTTTAAAATTTTCTCTAAGACGTTGGAATATTGCCTTTCAAGTGTGAAGTGAAATGCGAAGTGGTGGCTAGAAAATAAAATGTGCCAGGCATCTCTGTGAATAAAATTTTCTAAGTGAAGTTGATATTTTCACAGGCAAAGTGGATCGAGCTGGATATAAAATTTTCTAAGGCAAAATTTCCAAGATTTAAAACTTTTCTAAGGCAAAATATTTTCTCCTTAGGAAAAAAAAGCCTAAGTCTGATGAAGTGATAAAATCTTTTTCCTGTAGTCCGAGTGGAGTTGTCAGAGATGAAGTCAGTGATTGCCAGCTGCACAGAATTGATACAAATTTTCCAAGTCAGAGCAAAATTCTCAGAGGGGATCGAAGAACGAGGACAAAATTGTTGAAAGAATAATTTTCTAAGGTTCAAAATTCAGAGAAATAAAATGAACCCGTTCGTTGTGCACCTATGGGTTCGATGCGTTCTGGAGAAAATTTTCTTCTGGGTATTGAAATTTATCGATGAGGAGTTGATTTTAAGGTCTTCCACAGCTTGTCGAGAATTTTGGGATAAAGATTTTAAGTGGGCACAGGATTGATGAGTTTTCCTAAGGGAAGCTTGAAAATTTTCTAAGGCAAAATGGAGAAAATGTGTTTTCAAGGTGAAATTCTCCAGATGATGAGTTTGAGATGAACTGCCTAGGTGAATTTGCTTAAATCCTTCGTGAAGATAGCTTTCTTATGCCAAAGATGAATAAAATCAAAGTTGTCAGAGCTCCAGCAGGTGAAATGAATTTCTCAAAGATGATACGCCCTTGAAGAAGATGGGTTGAAAATTTGGCTAAGGCATGGAGAATCATGAAGAAAGCAGAAGTTGGCTACTGGAGGCGATGAACGGTAAGTAAGTTGAATTTATATTTATGAAGTGTTCTAATACTCTTCTCCTCGCTTGTTTTGCAGGAGGAACGTTGAAGCCTGAGCACGATGTCTGGAAGTGGAAGCACGATGAAGATGAGTTTCAATCTCAAAAGAGGAAAGTTTGCAAGAAAATGGCTAAGTGTTGAAGAAACATTTTCAAGGCTCAAGATGAAAAGAAGAATGAAGACCCTCAAGTGGAAGAAATCAAAGAACAACGCCAAGAAAGAAGATCGAGAACAGTGTGAACGCGTCTACAAAGTGGAATCTTCTAGAAGGATGATGGTGGACATTATGGGCATTTATTACTCTCTTCTGTGGCGGTTTTAGGGCAATATTATTTAGGGTGAGGTGGCACGATTCTGCCACTCTATTGATTGTAACCCTAGCCGTCTTTTGGGACTTGGCTAGCTATAAAAGGGGGAGTCCCCCTCATTTGTAAGGCATTAGAAAATTAGAATTAGATCAGACATTGGAGTAGTAGAGCATTAGAGCTAGATAGTGTAGCATTGTAGAGCATTTTTGCATAATTTGGAGAAGAGAGAAAGTTTTCCCTTTGAAAACTTTTGAGGAGATTGTTGTGTAATACATTTTATGATAATAGATCTTTTCATTGATGATGGAATTCGTCTTGTCATGAAATGCTAGCAAGGTTTCTTCTTCCTTTCGTATCCAAGTAGCTTAAATTCATGCAAGTAGCTTACTTTGGTGTGTGGTGTTTCATTGAGATAGCTTCGCTTTATTCCATACCACTAGCGGCTTGTTGATGATAAGTTCGCCTTGTGTGGTCAACTGGACATTATCTTGAGTTTAACTTCGGTTGTGATTTATATGCTTATATGCGTCGTTGTGATGGTGTATGCATATTAAGTCATAATTTGAACATCTTTTGCTATTTCCCTTGAAGATTGCACCGATTTTACTGAGGCTGTCCGACGGAGGCTAGGTGAAATCCGGTTGAAGTCTATTGAAACAAAGCTCCACATATCCTGCATTTAGAATAGAATGTTAGCTTCTTAGGCCCTAAAGCCCCTTTGCTTTCAGCACATTTCCGGTTAGAATTAGGAAACTTGCGCTCACCCGCCAAATCATTTGAATACACGAAAGCCCTTTGTTTCTGTTTGTTGTTAGCCGTCGAACAATTTGTAAGTCCCCTTGAAAATACCAGCAATATCACATCAAGCCAAACTGAGCCTATTCGCACTTAAGGAACCTTGGAGTTGAAAGCATGATCTTACTCGCAATCTTAGCATGCTGAATACTTTGTTCAAGAGAGGATAGAGCGTCCGTTGGGAGACTTTATTCTGTGTTGGTGCGGTCTCAGAAACCACGTCAACAGATCCCATTAGATGCTTTGATGGGTCGTGTTTATGGGTTATATCTTCTGACACATTCAACTATCAGCTCACTACACTGAACTACAGGTGGAAAACCAGCTACTTGGTGAAGTCCGCATTTGATCATGTTGGCTGCAATGGGCGTAGGCATTTCATGCTGGGTGCCAAATTTCCTCTTCTTGTGCTGGGTTACATTGAATTGTTCGAAGTTAGTGTCTGCAACTTTCTTCCATTTAGATGATAGTTGGGATTCTGGATAAAATCCCTTAAGAATTTCTCTAACTTGATTCTTTCTGACTCCTCCAACGTTCTTTGAGGTGACATTGCACTTGTACGAAACTTGAAGTTAGAAATTATTCATAAATTGCAAAGAATGCATTATACTCGAGATTTTAAGGCTGGAGAGTATTTTAATTAATTGATTTGAAATTCCAGAATTCGACTACAAAGGCTGATTAGAAAATAAATTCAAATAATTTTTTTTTTTTACTAGCAACCCTTGTTAACTTTTCAAGAATATTCAGAGAATTTTTAAATAATTTACTGGAATTTGTGAGCCTGAAATTGGAGTTTTTCTGCAAATTAAAGATTTAAATTCTTTTTCTTCTCCAAATTCGCCACTTATGATCCTACAGAAGTATGAGAAATCTGGAATTTTAAGGGAATATTTGACCTCTTGCGCTTGCATTGATCAGATTTGTAACTCATGCAAAGTTGCTAAAGATGCCTATGGCTGTGCTGAAGCTTATGAGAGAAACTTGAGCTTGTGAATAATGAAAAAAAACTCTCCAAGTGCCTCCTTTTATAAGTAAAACCTTTCCTTTTTCACAGATTTCGACCCCCCTTTGGATTGGCTGCTTTATCAAAAAAACATAAAGAAATCTTATCCTTGTTTTTTGATTTTTCCTTGGGCGCCCCTTTTGCTTGCTTGTGAAGTTTTTTTTTTTAAAGAAGAAAAACTTATGTTATTTTTATTTTACCATGCCTAGGAAAATCGACCGTTAGGTGGGATTTTTCACTTTGGAATTGGATTTTCCCTTTTTCACCAAGGTGTGACTCTATGCCTTAGTCAATTTTATGAATTTCTCCTTGGAAGTACGCCCTCCAACTCGAATTTTCATCATTTCAAGTGGATTTCTTACCTTAAAGTGGTATTTCGATTTGGAAGACTTCAACATGGAATTCTTGAGGTTTTAACTGGATTTTCATCATTTGCCTTAGCCAATTTTATCCATTTCGAGTTGAATTTCCACTTTTAGACATATTTGCCCAACTAGAATTTTGCCTCATCAAACTAGATTTCACTCTCGGAGATGGGTGAACTTCAATTGGATTTCTTGTTATTTTAAGTTGATTTCATTTTCGATGGATTTTATTTCAAATGGATTTTACTTCACAATTGGATTTCTCAAGGATTCAACTGGATTTTTCACCATGGGCACACTTTAAGTCTTGAAGATGATTTTCTCTTGCTTGGGATGAACTTTATAGGTTTTCTGCTTTGACGCCTTCAAAACCCTAACCCTGGCACTTTCTAAAAATAGAAAAAAAGCAAAAAACAAAAAGCAAAATTTCTAAAAATAGTAAATCCCCGATTGGTCTCAAAATACCAAAAATGGAACTTTCGAAAAAGCAAAAAGCAGTATCCCTAAAAAATAGGAAGTGTAAGAATTCGCCCGTTGAATAGTCATTTTTACTACAACAGGAGCACTCTCGTGGCGTCAAAAACTTCATTTGACCCCCCGAGTACTAACCTGACCAAGTTAGCCATCTCAAATCTTGACAAATTCTAACTCAAACTCAAACTCAAACCTTGAACGTGCCAACCCATTCTTGCTTTGAAAGAAGCCCAAGGAAATTGAAGCTAATGCCAAAACTAACTCTAATACTAAGACTAAAAAGGAGGGGTCCCCATTTTTGGTGGGGTGATGTGTGATTAGATCACAACAGGCTGCAATTTCAAACCCTTCTCTCCTTCACAAACAAATGCACGAATCAATGAAATGAGGAGTGTTTTTTCCTCATAAGATAGCAAATAATGTTGGGACCCCCAATAGCATCGAATTTAGGGCTTTTCTTTTTTTAAAAATGTGTTTTTTTTTTAAAATTTTTTAAAACATGCTATGATGTGGGTGACAGTTGGCCGTCCTTGGGACGATCGAGGGACAGCTCAAGCATCCCCTGGTTGTTCCTGGGATGGTCAATTGTCCCCCTTTCCGCACTGACTATTCCCCTTGTTTGGGGACATTTTCCAAGTTTTGCAAAACAAAGGGGACTCTAGGGGAGCATCCCCCAGCCGTCCCCTTGTACTCGGGACGTCCCGCGGACAGGGATACGTCCTCGGGTTTCCCTGGTTCAAACAAATAAGTCTTCTAGGGGGATGAGAGTACCCTACTGCTACTCGAAATAGAATTCTACAAGGTTTTCTTATTCTCACAAGCGAAGTGTCATGGTGGAGAAATCCAAGGAGGCACACAAAGCAATCACAAAGCAATTGGAGAGCAAGGTGATCAAGGTGTTAGAATGGGGAAGGTGTAGTGAGGAGTGGATCTGTGTTCAATGGAGTGAAGCAGTCTACAAGCATTGCAGTGTTGGACTTGGAGATCCCAAGAGGGGGACCTGGGTCTTGGAGGTGGACTTGGAGTTCTCGTTGGAGGGGGACCTGGGTCTTAAGTGGGAAAGTCTTCTTGGAGCCACGAGAGGTCTTCAAGGAGTATTGCACCATAGTTGAGTTCCAAAGTGACTTGGAGCTATAGGATTTGGAATCCACGTTAAGAGCTACAGCCAGGGGAGAGATCAGTGATATATTGTAGCTTGAAGAGTGTGTGCAAACCTAGGGGTGGGAACTTGTAATTGAGTTCTTGGGAAGGACTCAAGGTAGTGACCAACATTATAGTCAACCAACAATATAGTCAAAATTAAATGTAGATCGGGCCAAGGGCCATTTTGCAATCAATAAAGCTATCTATTTACCCCACTTTGGGGTTGCACTATTTTGTGTGTATATATTGGATTTGCATTGTGTAAATAAGTTGCATTGCTAGTCAGTTCCACTATACATTGGTATTTTGGTGATTGGTGTGTGCAAGTTTTGGAACCTAGGTTGGTTACAAGTGTAGTCCAGATCTCTAGGGCACACTTGATTCTCACGAACAAGTGAAGAAAAGAGTTTCAACGTCACACAGAGGCATGGCTCCGTCACAGTTGGTATCAGAGCAAGGCTTGATACCCCAAGTTAGCCACACCATTTTTGAAGTTGGGTTTTGATCAGTTGGACTCTATGGATCTAGGTGGATCAAAAGGTAGTGGTAGAGGGTCAGGCTCCGAGGGAGAGCGTGAGCACCCTCCTGTGGATCATGTTGCAAGAAATATGAATACCCAATGGCCCCGAGATAGAGTCAATGATTTGGAGAACCGAGTTGATTCCTTGGAGGACATGGACATATCTAGTAGGTTGGACACACTAGAGGATGAGGTTAGGGACCTCCATATACAACTTGCTTTTAAGAGTTTCGACCACAAGAAATTAGAGGATGAGATCTAGTTTTTGAAGGGGATCATTACACAGGGTGTAGTGAAGACAGGGCATAAGGGCAAACCCCCAAACCCATATGATGGATAGAGGGACGATAAAGTTCTGGAGAACTTCTGGGACATGGGATAAAGCACACTAGTACAAAAACAACAATATATGATTGAAAAAACTACTAAAAACAGCTTATAAACGATTGAACATGGTTGCATGACCAGTAATAGTTTATTGCTAGTCATTTATAATGCAACCAAATTGATGACTAAACCATTTTTAGTCATTTGATTGATCAATTTGGTCGTTAATTTAGTCGTCTGATTGATCGATTTGGTTGTTAATTTAGTCGTTTGATTGATCAATTTGGTCATTAATTTAGCCGTTTGATTGATTGAGTTGGTCGTTAATTTGATCTATTTGGTAGTGTGTTTAGTCATTAATTTAGTCATTGATTGCTTTAAACTAGTCACTTATTTAGTCATTTTTTTATTCACTGATATATTTAGTCATTAATTTAGTCATTGATTGTTGTTAACTGGTCACTTATTTAGTCATTTTTATTCACTAATTTCTGTCCATTGGTAGTGTATTTAGTCATTAATTTTAATTATCATTTTGATCAATTTGGTAGTTTATTTAATTGTTTTTGTTCATTGATTTCTGTCAACTAGTAGGTATATTGATACATTGTTTATTAATTGCATAATCATTATATTTAGTCATATTTATTCATTGATTTTTGTCAGTTGGTAGTATATTTAGTCAATTGGTAGTTTATTTAATTATTTTTGTTCACTGATTTCTGCCTATAAGTGCTAGAAATGAGACAATGCTTTAATTGAGGTTGAAACATATAAAAACACAGAAAAAGATAATCAATCATTCATTTGCACATAATGAAATGGCTATTAAGAAGGCAAAATACTGAAATTTTATTGAGAAAACGTGTTCTTACAGTATATACAAGACAAAAATGTGTTTTTGCTTTGAAAATGTACTGTTACAAAGTGTGTTTCTTAGTGTTGTGACGAAGAAAACTGAATTACAATGCCTTTTTTTTTGCTTACACAAGATACTGCAATTTTGATGACACTTCTATGTTGCAACTTATTTGCAACTGCACATACATATATGTTGCACTCGCTGCAACTTTTCCTTTTCTCTACACCTCTTTATCTGCTCTGTATTTACTTCTTTTTTTGCACCCCTATTCTCTGCGTCTACTACTTACACAACAACATATCCCCTCTTCTATAATGCACTAGTTTGAATGAGTGGAACCCAAACAAAAAGAGAAAAACATAATCAAGGGGTTTTACATTACATGTGTAGTAAGATAGAACATTCTCTGTTCTACTCACAGAATGTACACCTAAATCAGATTCTTTAGTTTTTGTTTGAGTTCAACTTATTTAGGCTCAGTACATTCTCTGTCTGCAACTTCACTCTCCACACATTTTGCTGTTGTTAACCCTTTTTTTCTCTTCAACACTTATGGTTTGACAAAAAACACTAAGATCCCTGAACAATACATTCAAACTATTGCATAAAGTAGTGGGCCAAGCTAGTACTACAAGATCATAAACATCAACTGCCATTTTTTTCAAATATTTTAGTGGCCGCTGTGTGAAGATCCCTTCTTTCTTTTTAGATAGACAACTCCGTCTATTGTGTCTGCATAAGCAAGGGGTATGTTACTTGTGACCTTTAAAATACTTACATTTGCGTCTCCTGTTCCTTTCAATTTGACTCTATGTACAATAGATAGTGAGTGAATTGCCCAATGCCCGTAGCAGCACCATCAAACGGATCCAACACCTCAACTTTATCCCCTTCTTTGGAGTTTATCAATAAATGTCTACAAAAACAAAAAAAATACACATGAACTTCTATCAAATAGGTAATGATTACCTTTTTTTACATAATAAAACAACCATTACTTACTTGAATAGTACTTACTTGCATGTGGTTTCATAACACTCACCTCGACTTCAACACGATTACCACTATGAATATCATGTGCATGCTCATCGATTTCATCATCATAATTATTATCAACGTCATTGCAAACATGAAGTTGTACAGCTTTGCAGAGAGTGCTAGTGACAAGGCCTTTTTCTTTCCGTTCTGCTTTCATATAATTGCTCTACATCATGTGGTTTAATCATCATGCAAAAATTAATATAAGTCAAATAAAGAATGCAAAAGTTATAATTGTTTGTCCAAAAGAACATTTTAAGCATGAAGAATGACAAAACATTGGGACAGATAACTGACAACTATTATATTAATTACCTCAACTTCAGGACAACTAAGGCTACTGTTCTACACATTCTTGTCCACTTCATCACTATCAATATCGACAACTTTGTTGATATCATGAAGGCGTTTTTGTTTTCCTATTGCTTTGATAAAATTGCTCTGAATGTGGTTTAACCATAGTGCAAAAAAATATACAAAGCATTCAATAGTCAAGTAAAGAATGCAAGCTATAAATTTGTCCAAAATAACATTTTTTGGATCACTCCAACAATAAAGAGACTGGGTTGGATTCTCCTATGCTTAGATTTCAATAATCTACATATTATGAGACATTTGTATAAAAAATTGCCAAACAAAAAGAAATGAGATCAATAGAGCCTCTTACCTCATCTGAATCTATGGATTTATGCTCATTCCATGTAGAAACTATAGGGTTAATGGAGGCAACCAACTTCGAAACTTGCTGAGTGAGATTGAATATGCAACTCATTACCTTTTGGTACCCTAGTTCATATGAGTTGACATGATCTACAGAGGCTCCTACTGGGCATTGAACAGATGGCTGTGAAATCCCTATTGACGAACTAGATTTCCACTTCATCCTACTCTTAGATTTACTAGGATCTAGTGCTGCCATATAATTGACAATATCTTCTGCACCTACTTCTCTATTACTGCTTTCTGCCTAAAATACAATGTCAATCTCAACATATAGTTAGTTCAATAAAAACTTGAAATAAATAACACAATGTAAATTGAACCAAAAAGCCACACACTTACTGCAAATTTGTCCATTTTGGCGTGCAACTCGCCTTGGCCAAATGCATATCCAGCCCTCACATTATCTCTTGCTCTCTTGCCTCTATTACTCTTTGCCAAATATTCTTCGGAATGCATACTTTTTTTCAATGTCTCCCATTGTTTGGGAGATAGAGTGGAGTCTAAACTCTCTTTCTCCTCCATGATTATTTTTCTGCAATTGTATCTATAATTGATTATCAAATTTTTCATCTTTTGCTTGTAATATTTTCTAGAGATTTGTCCACCAATAGTTTCAAAATAATTTTCAATTTTGTATAACACTTTCTTAGCTCGTGAATGTTGCTTTGTAAAACTTGATTTTCAAATATTCAAATGGGCCCTACATCTTACACCCAACTCGGTGGCCCACTTTGTAGCATTTGGCCCAATGAGCTCACCATCTCTCGATACCTCAAGCAAGAATGGCTTCTTGCCTTCTAATTTTCTTTGTTTTACATTCCTCTTCGTAGATCTGTACAAATCTTGACTCAATTTTTTGTCTTTTGACAAAAAAATCCACATCTTCTATTAAATTACCACTATCAGTATTTCTGGTTGATCCACTAGTTCCATCAAAAGTTCTAGATGCAATAGGTGCACTCTGAGGCACAATAGATGCAATTATCGGTCTCTCTTCATGACTTTCATTAACCAGAACTTCATGCTTCTTGGCCACATTAGGTGTGGCATGAGTAGGTAGATCAGTATCAGTCTCCACAAATTTCACTTCAAACACATCCTTTAATGTTGAATAAATCTTATGCAGACCTGTTGTTCCTTTGTTGTGATGTTGTTCAATAATCTCTCTTAACCTTTGTGCTAAGAGATCATCACAACGTTGCACATCATCATGTGCTATATCAAGCTGCACATCACCATGTGCTATACCAGACTGCACATCATCACAACTATTGTTTTCACCAACTACATTTGTTAAATCACAAAAGTGTCGGCTTCTATGAAATAGCGACACTGTATCTTTTCTTTCCTTTTGTTTTTTCTCTTCATTTTCTTTGCACTATTTTGGTTGCCTATAAAACAAAAAAAAAAAATCGTATTATGTCTTATATACATAAAACTCTTGCCTATAAAATTTCATTAAACACTATTAAGCAAATAATATACTACTTAGTGGATTTACAACTTGCCTGCTTGTCAAACAAAGACGTAATAAAAATTTATTATTCTTGACCATTTTTTCACTATGCACACGCTAATATTTTGTCACTGAAATTTCAGCATTATGATCACTATCATCTAATTTGCACCTTACAGTCTCTTTCTTTATTTCCTGAAGTCCAAATAAACAATAATGTATAAATTAGCAACTTGAATCAGTAAAACTTTATTGAGTTCATAAGTTGATAACTGTTGACTTTCCAATCCGCTAATAATTGCAAATGGAAACTTAAAATAGAATTCAGTTTACAGATTATAAAGAATTTGCAGTAAAAAACCAAGATGTTTACAATTACAGGTATCAGACAAATTTTCCTTAGGGATATATTCACAAGAAAAAAACTCATAAAAACATAACACAAGTAGGATGAAGTTAAAACATAGTCTAGTTCATCATGAGGTGTGTTAGAACCTTAAAATTTTGCGTAGTTCCATCATCACAATTAACCTTGAGCTCCATAACTTGAGCCTTGACCCTTATATTCCTTTTTATTTTTGACTGAGCCTCGCCACTATAAACAAACATATAAATTTTTTAGGTCTGACTGACGCTGAAAAACCTATACAAAGCCAAAAATTCATCATATATACTTCAGCAAAAACATGTCTAGCTGAAAACATTCCAAATCCCTTAACAATCCCTTACCGCGATCCCTCAACAATAATCTGAACCCTTGGCGGGCTGACAGTGTGTAATAGACAACATGAAGATATTTACCGTCATACCATGGAAGTATTATGATGAGGACGTGGTTGGGCAGTATGAGAGAGTTTAAATACATCATAAACCGCCATACTGCGAGAAGGAAAAATGAAGGGTGCAGTATAGCAGGGAATAACCCGCCTTCCCGCGAGGAAGATCAGAAAGGCATGTGATAGGGCAATATGAACCGCTATACCGTGGAAGGATGTGACAAAGCATACAGTATGGTGGTAAGCCATATGTGATTGTTAATGTAAACTGCAGTACATCAGGTTAAACAAGTCAAGCTCGCGATAGAGAGGTACGGATCTCGCTACCCCACGATAAAATGCAAAGAAGCATGCAATATAGCGGTGTATACCCCTCTATCCCACAACAGTTATAGAAAGTGGTGGCAATATAGTGGTATTAAATGCACGAATCACATCAACCCTTCGATCTTGTAAAATCAATGGTAACATTCTATTTCAAGAAAACCTATTTTGCTTAGTCAACATTCAACATTCTATTTCAAGAAAACCTATTTTGCTCTCTGTCAAGTACTTGGGATAGATGCAGAAGAGCGAATGTCAGTTAGTTTAATGATGATGGCTATGAGGATTCAAAACCCTGAGACAAACATTGAATATGATTTTGCCTCATATCTTGAGAAAGCATTGCATGAAGGATTTCTGCAAGTCAGGGAAAATAAAGCCCCCATAACATTCAGGCAATATTCTTTGTTGTGCCACCTGATATTATACCAAAATAAAGATAGATGGACCAAAAGGATGTGTTTGGGTAAGATTGACCAGCATGGGAATTTGCTATCAGTGCAACAATAGTGTTATATATGGGACAGCAGATGTAAGAATTCAAATTATGTGATATTCCATGATGACTTTGTGTATAGAATTATGAGAGTTCTTGGCCACCCACCACCAAGACTACACACACTTGTGCTACAATTGTTAAGACCTTTGGCTTTGAAACCTGAGAGAAGCCATACTCATAACTTTGGTGATTGGTTTTTTTACCAAATATCACAATAATTGGGATTTATGGATGCCCACACGCCCCACATATACTTCCAAAGTTTGTCCCCCTTCGATTAGCCTTTTTAGAATTCATGTGGCAGATTCTATGGATGGAAAAGGATGTCACGCATAAACAAAGGAAGAGTACATTTCTACCATTTTTGACAATATGTGGGGAACTATAAGTGGGATCTAATACACTTGAAGAGTTGTAGAATTATCTAAAAGCAAAGTACTCTTTAGAGTTTGGAAAGGAAAGAGCTTCTGACCCTAAGAGTCACATGAATTTTGTAAGACGCACCATCCTTACCAAGGCTATGGTTACTCACCAAATTGATTATGAAGAAGATGTAATAAGAAATTGTTTCACTCCTCAAGAAATATATGAGAGGAGGAGAAAATAGGAAATTAGGAAAAGGCTTGAGGAAGGAAGAAAGGAGAAGCACAGTGATTTCTTGGGGTATTTCATAGAGGAAGCAGATCTTTTTGATAATCGCACCAGTGCGAGTGGTGTAGGAACTCGCAGCAATGCGAAAATGGGGGTGGGGTACTCGCACTCGCACTAGTGCGAGTGATGTAAGAACTCACACCAGTGCAGAAATGGGGGCGTGGTACCCGCATCGGTGCGGAAATCGGGGCGTGGTACCCGCATCGGTGAGGAAATGGGGGCGGGGTACTCGCATCGGTGCGAGTATCATACCGCCCTACTGCATGCCTTTATGATCTTCCTCGCGGGATGGCGAGTTATTCCCCGCTATACCGCACCCTTCATTTTTCCTTCTCGCGGTATGGTGGTAAATATCTTCATGTTGTCTATTACACACCCCTAGCCCACCAAGGGTTTAGATTACTGCTAAGGGATCACGATAAGGGACTGTTAAGGGATTTGGAATGTTTTCAGTTAGACATGTTTTTGTTTAAGTATATATGATGAAAATTTGGCTTTGTATAGGTCTTTTAGTGTCAGTCAAGACCTAAAAAATTGATATGTTTGTTTACAGTGGGGAGGCTCAGTCAAAAATAAAAAGGAATATAAGGGTCAAGGCTCAGGTCATGGAGCTCAAGGTTATTTATGATGATGGAACTACACAAAATTTTAAGGTTCTAACACACCTCATGACGAACTAGTCTATGTTTTTTCCTTCATCCTGCTTGTGTTATGTTTTTATGAGTTCTTTTCTTGTGAACCCTAAGGAAAATTTGTCTAATACCCGTAATTGTAAATATCTTCTTGGTTTTTAACTGCAAATTCTTTCTAATTTGTAAACTGAATTCTATTTTAAGTTTCCATTTGCAGTTATCAGCGGATTGGAAAGTCAACAGTTATCAACTTATGAACTCAAAGTTTTATTGATTCAAGTTGTTGATTTATACATTATTGTTTATTTGGACTTCAGGAAATGAGGAGAGGGACTGTAAGGCGCAAATTAGATGATAGTGATCATAATGTTGAAATTCTAGTGATAGAATATGAGCACGTGCATAGTGAAAAAGTGGCCAAGAATAATGAATGTTTATTGCGTCTTGGTTTGACAAGCGGGCAAGTTGTAAATCCACTAAGTAGTATATTATTTGTTTAATAGTGTTTATTGAAATTTTATAGGCAAGAGCTTTATGTATTGAAGACATAATATGATTTTTTTTTTGTTTTATAGGCAACAAAAAGAGTGCAAAGGAAATGCGGAGAAAAAACAAAAGGAAAGAAATGATAGTGTCGCCATCTCGTAGAAGCTGACGCTTTTGTGATTCAACAAATGTAGTTGGTGAAAACAATAGTTGTGATGATGTGTAACCTGGTATAGCACATGGTGATGTGCAGCCTAATACAGCACATGGTGATGTGCAACCTGATACAACACATGATGATGTGCAACGTTGTGATGATCTTTTAGCACAAAGGTTAAGAGAGATTATTGAACAACATCAGAGCAAAGAAACAATAGGTCTGCGTAAGATTTATTCAAAATTAAAGGATGTGTTTGAAGTGAAATTTGCAGAGACCAGTACTGATCTACCTACTCATGCCACATTTGATGTGGCCAAGGAGCATGAAGTTCTGGTTAATGAAAGCCATGAAGAGAGACCGCTAGTTGCATTTGTTGTGCCTCAAAGTGCACCTGTTGCATCTATAACTTTTGATGGAACTAGTGGATCAGCCACAAATACCGGTAGTGGTAATTTAATAGAAGATGTGGATGCTTTTGTCAAAAGACAAAGATTGAGTCAAGATTTGTACAAATCTATGGAGAGGAATGCAAAAGAAAGAAAATTAGAAGGCAAAAAGCCATTCTTGCTTGAGGTATCGAGAGATGGTGAGCCCATTGGGCCAAATGATGCAAAGTGGGCCACCTAAGTTGGGAGGAAGATGTAGGGCCCATTTTGATATTTGCAAATCAAGTTTTGTAGAGAAAGATCCACAAACTGTGGAAAATGTTATACAAAAAATGGAAAATTCTTTTCAGACTATTGGTGGACAAATCTCTAGAAAATATTACAAGCAAAAGATGAGAATTTTGATAATCAATTATAGATACAATTGCAAAGAAATAATCATGCAGGGAAAAAAGAGTTTAGACTCCATTCTATCTTCCAAACAGTGGGAGGCATTGAGAGAAAGTATGCATTCTGAAGAGTATCTAGCAAAGAGTAACAGAGGCAAGAGCGCAAGAGATAATGTGAGAGTTGGATATACATTGGGCCGAGGCGGGTTGCACGCCAAAATGGACAAATTTTCAGTAAGTGTGGCTTTTTGGTTCAATTTACATTTTGTTATTTATTTTGATTTTTTATTGAGCTGACTATATGTTGAAATTGACATTGTATTTTAGGTGGAAAACAATTTTAGAGAAGCAGGTGCAGAAGATATTGTCAATTATATGGCAGCACTAGATCCTAGTAAATCTAAGAGTAGGATGAAGTGGAAATCTTGTTCGTCAATAGAGATTTCACAGCCATATGTTCAATGCCTAGTAGGAGCCTCTGTAGATCATGTCAACTCAAATGAACTAGGGTACCAAAAGGTAATGAGTTGCATATTCAGTCTCACTCAGCAAGTTTCAGAGTTGGTTGCCTCCGTTAACCCTATAGTTTCTACATGGAATGAGCATAAATCCATAGATTCAGATGAGGTAAGAGGCTCTATTGATCTCATTTCTTCTTGTTTGGAAATTCTATATACAAATGCCTCTTAATATGTAGATTATTGAAATATGAGCATAGGAGAATCGACCTCGTTTCTTCATTGTTGAAGTGATCCAAAAAATGTTCTTTTGGACAAATTTATAGCTTGCATTTTTTACTTGACTATTGACTTTGTATATTTTTTTGCACGATGGTTAAACCACATCCAAAACAATTTTATCAAAGCAATAGGAAAACAAAAACGCCTTCATAATGTCAATAGAGCTGCCGATATTGATAGTGATAAAGTGGACAAGAATGCACAACACAGTCGTCTTAGTTGTCCTAAAGTTGAGTTAATCAATATAATAGTTGTTAGTTATCTGTCCTAATGTTTTGTCATTCTTCATGCTTAAAATGTTTTTTGGACAAACAATTATAGCTTTTGCATTCTTTACTTGACTTATATTAATTTTTGCATGATAATTAAACCACATGATGTAGAGCAATTATATGAAAACAAAACGAAAAGAAAAAGGCCCTATCAATAGAACTCTCTGCAAAGTTGTACAATTTCGTGTTTGCAATGACGTTGATACTGATTATGATGATGAACTCGACAATAATGCACATGATATTCATAGTGTTAGTCGTGTTGAAGTCGAGGTGAGTGCTATGAAACCACATGCAAGTGAGTACCATTCAAGTAAGTAATGGTTGTTTTATTATGTAAATAAGGGCAATCATTACCTATTTGATAGAAGTTGATGTGTATTTTTTTTGTTTTTGTAGACATTTATTGATAAACTCCAAGAAGGGGATAAAGTTGTGGTGTTGGATCCGTTTGATGGTGTTGCTGTGGGCATTGAGCGGATTCACTCACCATCTATTGTACATGGAGTCAAATTGAAAGGAACAGGAGATGCAAATGTAAGTATTTTAAAGGTCAAGTAACATACCCCTTGCTTATCCAGACATAATAGATGGAGTTGTCCGTCTGAAAAAGAAAGAAGGGACCTTCACACGGTAGCCATTGAAATATTTGAAAAAAATGACATTGTTGATGTTTATGATCTTGCAGTACTAGCTTGGCCCACTGTTTTATGCAATAGTTTGAATGTGTTGTTGTCAGGGATCAAGTTAAGTTTTTTTTAAGTGAACCCAAACAAAAACCAAAGAATTTGATTTGGGTGTACATTTTGTGAGTGAATAGAGAATGTTCTATCTTACTGCACCTGTAATGTAAAACCCCTTGATTATGTTTTTCTCTTTTTGTTTGGTTTTTGCTTGTTGGCGTTAACAATTAACACCTCTGGAGTGCAAATTGGTACGGACAACTATGCACACTGCGTAATGAGTTCTCTTCAAATTAGGAGGGGAAACTCCCTCATATTGTTGAAATTCTTGCAAAAGAAAAGTAAACTAAATCCTATCTTTTTGTTCTCAGCTAGAAGAGGCACAAGGTTAAGAAAAACCACGAATGTTGCAGCTAAGGATTTTCTAGTTTCGCAGATCATTAACTACAACTAAACTAACTACTTTAAATCTATCCAGTTTCCTCAAGAAAACAAAGCATGAGGAAATGGAGCAGGAATGTTCTAATACGATAAACTTCAGGTACAGTTTCACAACGTGAAGGCAAGGTGGGCACAACTAATTGCTTGACTGGGAAGAAGTTTATTGGAAACGACAAATATACAATAAACTGGGTACAGTTTCACAACATGAAGGCAAGGTGGGCGCAACTATTTGCATGACTGAATAGGTTTATTAACACACACATCAAACGATAAGCTTTAGGTATAGATTCTTATCATGAAGGCAAGGTGGCGCAACTATTTGCTCAATCTGAATAGGCTTATTCGAAATAGAACATAAAGGATAGCCAACTAGGATAGTAAATTGCATAGGCGAGACACGCATACAATCCACGATTGAACTAGCCACTATATCTAACTAAGATAAGCATTCACCATAATAACAACTTGAAACCCGAGTGGCATAACAATTCATCATTATAGCAAAAACTTGTGAACAAATACAAAATCAACAATATTACAGGCAAGGTGGGCACAACATATATTACTCTTTCATGCAAAAGTTATGTATAAATGAGCAAAAAATCTTATTTATAGACATCGAAAGGTGTAGAGAACCGTAAAATCACTTTGAGTCAACTACAGTCTTGCAATGCATGTAAGATTTTATTACTAAACCCTAATAAAACAAACTATACAGTTAACTGGAAAATTACAATCAATTAACCGGTACATCTAATCTAAATGGATATATGCAAGCATGCATGTCCTTATTGAAAGCAAAGCAAGTTAACTGGAAAACTACCATCAATTAATGAAAACTCTAAATGAAAACTCCAACTATACATAGATGTTTCCAAGACAGACATGCATGAGATGTGGAACAACGAGTTAACTCGAAAAGAAGTGTCGAGTTAACTATTGTGTCTAATGTCTATCCTGAAAGGTGAGATCTGGAGTTCATTGGCTGTGATCTTGAGCAAGTAACCCCTCCATGAGGTTAGTAACTGCATCATTGTTTGGAGCTCATCACATGTCTCAACTGTTAATTCACTGCTTGTCAACAATTCAAACAATCCTAGAAATCTCTACACACTTAAACTGGCATTTCACTGACTGGTAACTTTGGTGGCTCTATAGCTAAAGTGATGGCCACTATTTCTTTTGCAGCTTGACACTTCTCACGTTTTTCATGCTTTTCTCTATGGAAGAGTTGCATGATGAAACTGTGAAGTTTGACTGCGAACCCTCTAGTTGTGAGAAATGCAAACGAACTTGTTGCACACACAGAATTCTAATGGATCAACGCTCTAAACTAGCCTTGGAAGGCTATCAATTATACGAGGCATGAAACCATGTGGATTTGAGTGACTACGCTTGTCAACCCTCTAGATACACTTGATACAAATCGGTGTTAGCTTTTCTGATGAAATCATGAATTAAGACCGATTTGGTCTTGAATTTAGTCTATGTGAATTGCATTATGAAAAACTTGCTCGTTGACTGTAAACACGGCTATGTTCTGACAACTTTCTCCAGAAAGCTAAAATGACTCCTGATGAGGCTAAAAATACTTGTTGGAGGGCAATTTTCACCAAAAATTCTGAAATGTGGGTTTTGTGCAAAAAATAATTCTAAGACAACCCACAATATCAAAATTGCAAAAAAACACTGTTTAGCTTGACATGCAAAAGTTTTTCTGAAAAAAAAAACAACTAGAGGCAGCAAGGGCTGCGGGGGCAATTTTTCCGAGAAAATCTGAAATATGGGTTTTGTCCAGAAGATGATTCTAAGACAACCCTCAACGTCAGATTTGAAAAATATCGACTTCTACTCCACCATGCAAAGGAATTTCCCTTGAGAAAATCAAAGCCTCGAGAATTGAAGCTCTGGAGTAAATTTTTCTGAAAAATTCTAACACATGGGTTTTGTAGAGGAAGTCGTGCACAATCAACCTAGATCATCAGATTTGTCAAAAGTCGTCGAATCTTGGACAAGCGAAGAAAACCTAAGACGAGAATAGAAGAATTTAAGACAAAAGATAGAAGTTTTAATGCTTTGCTTCTGCTAAAATCGCCATCTTGTATGAAGTCTGCTTATTAATTTGGACTTGTACCTGCAAGGAAATCTGCAAAACAATCTCTAAAGTGCCTTCAAATACTGATTGCTGAAGAAATTTGCTCACTCAAGTGAGAAATTCGCTTGCTCCTCAACCTAATAAGAGAATAATGGATGCCATCTTGAAATAAATACAAAAAATTATAGCTTAATGGCACCAACTGCAAGAATAAACCTTGATTTCAAAAGAAACCTTTTGATTGAACCCCATTTAGTTCATTTGGCACTGACTCGAAGTCTGGAAAAATAAATAATATTAAAATATTCAGTTCCCCCTTACATGCAAATTTGCAAAACTAACCTCAAAGGATGCCACT